>JAQIUQ010007584.1:0-35000 GCA_030378365.1 Hybognathus amarus | reverse complement strand
CATTGAAATTACTTTTGATTTTTGAACCATGTATATTATACTGAATAAGCATCTGAGGAATGTTTTAAGTAAAATATTAAGTGTTTAAAACAAGGCAATACAATTACGATTTCAAACAGTATTGTTTTATTACACACAACACTAAAATATCTCTGACTGTTTGTCAAAAGTGCAACAAATAGCCTACACCATTGCAAGAACGAAATATACATCCAACGTAAATTGCATGTACAACATTTTCTCAAAATAAAGAACTTGGACAAATAAGGCCATGGGTAATTAACGTTAGTTGTTTCTCCATCCTCCAAATCTGCCGTCACGTCTTGCTATATAATCATAATATGGGTGTGTCAACCCATTTCTGTACGTCAGTGAACCGTTAGCCGCAAGATGCGTGATTAAACAACAGGTGGCAGTAATAACAAAAAATGAGTTTGTAATCTAACAAGAAGAAGAATATCCTTGCATCGCGCTGATTCGCTGAAGGGCTCGACAATGTAGCAATGTAGCTGTTGCTCGCGCTACACCGCTACTTGCTGCAAAAAGTAGTTAGCTACTGGAAAAGCTACACTGTTTAAAAAGCAACTGAGCTACTGCCAAGCTACTGAAAAATGTAGTTAAGTTAGTAGCTACGCTACTTGTAGTTAACTACTCCCCAACACTGACCATTCATTATCAATGGTGAGCGGGCGACTTCGACGACACGTGCGACAGCGACCTGTGGGGCATGTCCAGCGACGCGACAAAGTTGAGAAATGTTTAACTTTATGCAAATGAAGGGCGATTTTCACCGCGACAACCAATAGGACTGAAGTCAGTGGAGCGCGTCACTCTTCAGTGCTGAGTCTGACCGAGGCAAGTTGAACGAGAAGCTCTTTTTATACGTCAGAAACAGTCCTATGACGGATGATATATCTACGTGTACATACAGTGACAACTGTGTAAATTATTATATTTCAATAACAAATTAGAGTAAAAATATGTTCAGTTTAAATGTTTTCATACAATGTGTTGTGTGTTGATTATTATATCTAAAAATAAATAGCATCTGAATTTAGGTTAAAAGTCTAGGCTACAACCTTTAATGTTATAATAATGTGCGGCTCCATATAGTTTTCTGCATTAGCAGATTTTTTTAAATTCCTGTTAAACGTGTAATTGTAATTAAATTAATTTAAAGACAAGGTAAATTTTTTCATTAAACCACTGTTTTAAAAAACAACAAATAAAGCCATTTTAGCTTTCTTAACCGAACCTAATCGAGACGTCAAAACCGTGGGAAAATCGAACCGTCAGTTTTGTCTCGTTACACCCCTACTTATAGTTGAAAATGCTGATGTAATGAGACCCCATAAAGATGACATTTACCATAGAGCTCTGTATATGCATGCGCTTGTTAAACACAGAATATATATATCTTCATCTTGCACACTAGTAGGTTTTTTGGGGGGTCCAACCATTTTTGAAATGTGAGAAGTCATCAGTGGGCAGGAAAGAATGGGCATTTGCCTACAAAACCAGATGACCTTAAGATGCAATGATATATAAGCAAAAAGTCTGCTCTTTTGTTTGGCACGCAGACTGCTAAGTCTGTTCCTTGGCTTTTGTTGACTTAAAGAGAAAAGAGTGTATAAAAATGGATGAATCCAGACTGGCTGCATTGCTAATGTCATGACTTCAGCTTGGCAGATGGCAGGAACAGTTAGGGATCTCATTAGACCAACCAAGCGGAGGATGCATCGTTGCAAAAGCTTTCATTAAAGTTCCATGGCTGGAATAGTATCCTGCCTTTGTATCGGTCAAAGTCAAGATTGGAGAAACAAGTGTTGCTTAGGGTTTGTGGGACATAAATGTGCAAAACTGTCAATGATGTATTTGCACTGCTCTAGTAAATAATATTCAGGTCCCCGCTGAGCATGGTAAAGGGGATTGAAAAGGTCTAGGGAGCATTTTGCTTTGTAATTAACTGAAATTTGTTCAGCACTAATGCAGTGTGATATGTGGGAATATGGAGAAGAAGAAAAAAAAACATTTCCTTGAAAGGGCACGCTTATTCGATGGAACCGGCTCTGTGTGTACATGCCTTTGGGAGGAATTAGCTGCTCCTTCATGTTGGTATTTATTTAATTTTGTATTATCTTTAATGCCATGAAAGCTAAATGGACCCTATTCTAAATGGATGAACGGAATGACTTAATTTAGCAGCCCCAAGTCAATATGAACATGTTAGGACAGTTTGTTATTGTTTTCATGCACTAGAAGTAATTATATTTATGGCCCAGTAATATTGTGCTATTTGCATTATTTTAAGTTATGATTAGTGCTCTCGGCACAAATATAATGAGTATTTATTTGATAGTGGATTAGTAATACAGCGGCAATTCAAGTGGTAGCTTTGGCTACACGGCTTTCTAGCCTTGTAAAGGAATTGTCTTATTATCACTGGCAGTTACATGATGTATTTTTGAATTTGTAAAATAAATATGTTCAGAGTCTTGATCTATTTCAACCCGAGCTGCGCTTTTGAAGCAGCAACGCTTTGCAACAGCGTCGATCAGTAGCCTGAAATCCAAAGTAATCGTCAGGTCTATTATGCGAGGCGATTTTCCCGTGGCACCTCTGGGTGATCGCAGCATGCAGGCAGGAGAGGAGAAGGCTGGAATGAAATTTGCATGGTGCCTGAGCCCTGAAAGCCAAACTATTTACAGGGAGCCGTAGCCTCAGAACCCGCGTTTCAGCCTCCGGGTGCAAACTACTTGAAAGTAAGCAGTCAGTCTCTTTGATGTTTGCTCCAAATCTAAACGTATTTCAAGTATTGCTGCCCATGTGTCAAGGACAAACCTAAATTGTCTCATGGTAAGAAGGAATATCAGGTCAGAGCCTTTGACTTTAATGTTAAATATTTATTTTTGGTCAGAGTGTTAGAAACATCTCCATAATGCACATCTAGAGTGAGATCTTAATCATTCACACACTGAAAAAAGTAGGATTTACTCAAAAAAAGCTAGGCAACTTTTTTCACTCATAAAATGCTAGTAAATTTACAAAGATTTGCCAAGTAAAAACCTAAACATATTTATCAGTAGCTTTAATTAGAAATCTTTAAGTTAAATTTACATATGGAATTGTGTAAACTTTACAGAAAATAAGTCATTTTAACTTGGCTTAGTAAAAGGTTGATTAATATCGATTTAGTTGAAATTTCCTTTGCCTTTGCATTACATTTCACTAAAACAATAATATTGAATTTTATTAGTCATTTATAGTATGTGCTAAGTAATTTATATTACATCATGTCAGATGTTAAGCATCACGTGAATGCAAAGACCTCAATACTTGGTAGACAATACACTATGGCGGTAACATTTGATGGGTCGTTTTTGTGTTTGAATTTGTCATTTTGAGCAAAAAATTTACTCAAATGTCACAAAATGGCAAGTTACTAATACTGACAACAAAAATAAATGATAAAACAGTGTAAATACAGCGGGAAACCAGTGAAAAATGAACCTCATTCATTATTCAAGGTCCAGTGCATGATGGGAACCCCAGTATCAAAAAATTTGAGTAATTTTTACTTAAATTTATTGAGTTGATATTTACACTTTCATTTCTACTCGCTTGAATTAAGTACTGATATTGAATTGACTTAGTTTTTTTTTATTTTTGCCTGAACTCACTTTTTCATGTAGATTACATTGTTTTTTAATTTGTTTTTGGTTATTTACTTCACCAAAAAATCATTTTTTACAGTGCATAGGCAACATAGGTCTGTGACAGTTCGTTGATGAGTAAGCACAGCAGTATTCATTTCAGAAATGGAGATTATTAAGCTGTGTGTCCACCAAAGCGTTTTTCCACGCGCCTGGGCGTATGTTTTCAATTGTTGTCAATGGGAGCGCCGTGTTTTTAAAACGGCATGAGCGTAACGAGGCGCTGAGTAGTTTTCTTTCACGCTGAAGTGCCGAGCGCCGTTTTACTGGTCGTCGGGAGTTGAAAAATGTTAAACTTCTGAGAAACACGCGCTCATCACTGTCGCTTTTTACCCAGCCTTCCAATCACAGTGGAGGGAGGCGGGACTAATACCACACCGACCAACAGTCACAACATTCAAACTGCTGTGGATATTCTGTATCATAGCAACGAAACGTCTCAACGGAAAAAACGCTGCACTGCCAAAACACTCTCAAGCGCCCATAGCACGGCGTCTTCAGCAGAGCATCTAGCGTTTTCAGCTAGCTAAAAATGCTTTGGTGGACACACGGCCTTAGTGTTACAGGAAAGCAACATCTTGAGCATGCTTAACCTGAGATTGACGCCATGAAAAACTTACATTCGTTTCTATGGAACATTTGGTTTTTGTCTTTGAGTGTGTTCTCAACAGCAGTCTGCTATTGTAGCTCAACAGTTATTCTTTAGTCACTATGGTATCTGAGACAGTGGTGTGTCTCTCAAGGCTAATACGCTGCCGATTAGTAACAGTAGGGATCCATCTAATGCAAGCATGCACAGGCACATGTATCTCAATCTCAAGTCTACTTAGACACGTTCTTGCTCTCTGTTATGCAGAAAGGGCATCTAGGGGAATACAAACTCCAAGAAAAAGTTAGTTTCTAAGACCTAGAATAGACAACAAAGACATTTGTAAGCCAATGGCAAGTAAGACTTTTTCTAGGTCTCTGATTCAGAGTAGACAACTCTCCAAAACTCAGACTAGACAAGGTCTAGTTACTCTAGTAAGGTTCCCAACAACTTTGTATCAGAAACGCACACAGTAAATAACATTGCACAATCCCGAGCCTTTCATTTTCTTTTAGTCTTTTTATAAAAGGAAGCAAATCCCAAGCCTTTCATGCTTTAGAAGTTTGGCCCTTCTGGTGTTTGTTCCCAATCTTGCGCGCCGTCGTGAATTTCCCTCGCATCTTTCTTCACCGCCACTTAGAGCCGGGGGTCTCTCAGACTCTGACCGCCTCAGACAACAGACGTTTGAAAGCCTTGTTTGAAGAAAAAAAGTGACAGACAGAAGAATCCATATTTAGGCTGAGCCACTGGTGCCACACTATGCAGCCTCTAAGCCATCCCTTATTTCTTTTCTACTGCTGAGGCCCCTCAAATGCCCCCGAGGGTTTTAATGCCTCTGTCACCTGCCCCAGTGCATAAACGTACATATGCATTGATAAGACCTTCATATGTGCCCTCTGTGTAGTGTGAAACTTTTCCAAGGTAAGTACAGCACAACTTGTGGAGTTTTACCGCACGTATCCTGCAGAGCGATTTCGCTCCGTTAAAAACAGTGGTCTACATTTTTGCGAACCCCATTAGGCTCAACTTGCTCCGTAGATGCTCTCATCATTAGCCGATGTACATCTTCCGACTCTCTCCTGCATTGATTCCCAGACCCCCTGGGCTTTAAGGTTTCATCTCATCAATCCCAGGGTGTGTGAGATTTAAGAGCAACATCTAGACTTCTTGCCTCAGTACTTTCAGCTTATTGCTACATCTTGAGACCGCCTGTACTCTTGCGGCCCATAAACCAGGCTACTCGTCAGACAGGGGCATTTAATGAACTGATTAAAGTGTGGTTTGGAGCAGTGCTAGTCAGTCTTCGTTTTCTTCTGAAGGGCAGGAAGATCTGCTCTTCTAGCCCCTGTCAAGAAGGGTCAGTCGGGAATCACCCCACCCTTTTGTTCCCATCTGAACCGCAGCAGTATGGGATCAATCAAGGCTTTCACACCTCTTGCTCTCATGGAGAATATATTAATCACAGGTAACTCCACGGTTCAAAGGTTTAATTTACGCTCAAAGAGGATGTGGCGCATCGGGATCAGACAAGCAGGATAGTCACTTTGACATTGTGGGCTGATGGATGCGCTGTGGCTTAAAGAGAAGGGCCTGCCTCTTCCCCCTCACACCCAGATCCTTCACCCCCCTCCAACTCGTCATCGATTTCCCTCTCCTACCTCAGGTCACTGGCTGGAAATTGAATTGGAAATCAGTAGGAAACAGAGGTCTATTATTTCTTGTTCTAGTGGCATTTTTTTTCATCACCCCCCCTTTACAAATCCCCCTCCCCCAACTACGCATCCCTCCCCCCCCAGTGCCAGCATTTCAACAGACAGCAGAGGAACTAATGGGAATAGCAGTTACCGTCAGGACACACTTAAACAACTGCGCTGACTTTGCTCATCGTCTAGTGACCGGCGTCCTCCGAAGCGAAAGGTTACGCTCACCCTCCGGTTCTTGGAGCACATCATTATGCCTTTATAGAAGTTCTAGCTCCTCTCCCCTCTCTCCCTCATGGGAGCATCACCACTTCTGAGTGAAGGGGAAAAAATATTGGTGATATTGAGTTGAGCGGGTTGCTGAACTATGGAGCAAATATAGTGAAAGGCCATCCGTTGCTTACCAAGAAGGTGAGAGCATTGAATGCAAGAATGAATAACCATGCTGCCTTTACGAATTCTGAACAGTGCCTTTTTATACCACTTTCTTTTTCACATTATGTAGTGTTACATGTTGAACTCAACCGATATGGAGCTCTTCAGTCGGTTCTTCGAATACACAGCTTCCCAAATTTAGTGGTTACTAGTGTTTGGGGTTACCCTATTAAAATTGTAAAATTTAAAACTTAAAGCTACACTGTGTGGTTTTTACTCCAATCTCAGTTGCAAAGGTTTATCCAGCGAATATTCGATTCTTTTCCTTCAATTCAGATTTCGTTTTAACTCAGGGCTGCACCATTTAATCGCACGAATGTTGATATGCGCATCTAGTCAATAAAGCCGGTTCCTCGATTAGCAGTAAATCACCTTCACCTGCTTTCAGATGGAAGCGGCATTTACTACAAAGAGCCAGTAGGTCATTGCACAAGCTGAGCCAAATCAGCGTTAATATTTGAGGACGATTGCCAGCGATATTTAATGCGATATGGCTCAGCTTGTCAGTTAATTACGGCCTTTTTGTGGTGAATGCCCGCTCCACTGAAAGCAGGTGAAGGTGATTTACTGCTAATAAGGAACCAACTCATGGATTCATAGAGCATATAAACCACATTACCATGAATGTTAATGGTGCACCCTAGTTTTAACTCTGACGGTGGCCGATGTAGTTCCAAGATTAACATGGCTTCCATTTCCAACCTCGTCCATGAGTGTTAACTCAGAACGTAAGACGCGAAAGCGCAAAGCTTGAATTAACGGGTATGTCCCTCTTTGGCTAATGTACTTTCAAGATGGAGGGGCACCATGGCAGACCGACATTAGAACCCCTTACCCGTATTGTATTTTCAATGGCATATTATACACTCACGAGAATACTTGTTACTTGAACGAAGTAAATATACATTAATGCGCACATATATATTTTTGAAAGAACTAAGTGTTTTTAGCTAAGAATAAACTAAAAGAGTTACACAGTGTCAGCTTTAAACAAAAAAATGTTTCTTTAAAAGAACATTTCCCACTTATTCATGTAAATTCTTTGTACTGTGGTCAGCTGACTCTTCGTTACTAGCTTGTAGCATAGTTAGCTACATTAAGCTACATAAAGGGGCAGTATCTTTTTACCAGATTGTTTTGGGCTCTGTTTTAACTGTAAATACAATCATTGCATATAAATATTTAAAGAGATATTTCCCCCCGTAAGTATCTTCAATATAGTTAGCCACTTTTCTCTGTACTGTAGCCTACCAAACTACATTGAAGCTACACAAAAGGGAAATATCTTTGAATTATCCAACATCCGTTTGATTATTTAATTGTCTCGCTCAGCTGTAAGGATGTGTGTGTAAACAATATAACATTGAAAAACAGATACGTGACATTGAGACTTGTTAAAACCCATCAGCTTGTTATTGCTAAAAGCTTCACACATTTGATTTCAGCAGCTGAATTTTTTTTATGTAATTTAATTCAGTAACATTGATAGTTTAAGCTACTTGTGGATGTTAAAGGGATACTCCACTTTTTTTGGAAATAGGTTAATTTTACCACTCCACCAGAGTTAAACAGTTGGGTTTTACCGTTCTGGAATGTATTCAGACGATTTTTTGATTTTTAGGAGAATATGTAAATTCTGGTCTCATTGACTTCCATAGTATATTTTTGTCCTACTATGGCAGTCAATGAGACCAGAAACTGTCTGGTTACTGACATTCTTCTAAATATCAAAAAAAAATACGGCTAAATGGATTTGAAAACGGTAAAACTCAACTGTTAAACTCTAGGGGAGTGGTAAAATGAGCCTATTTCCAAAAAAAGTGGAGTAGCCTTTTAAACATGCATTTGATATGTCACTGTAAAATGCTTAAGTATATGATACATACACTATGTGTATATAAATACATTTTCTTTTAAGTTCATGTACACCATTGCCAAAGGCGTTTTCTCCTCACCTTTAAAAAACATAAGAGAAGAGAGAATAATGTCCCATCATTCCCCGTGTTGTTTGCTATTCTTGCGCTCTCTCGCTCTCTCTCTCTGGTCTCCCTCCTGCCTCTGTGTTTTATGACTGTCAGTTCTATGTGGTGCTCTCCAGGGAGATTTAATTGACAAGTGTGTACAATAACTAATCAGCAGTGGAGGGACTGCCCTTTGTAATGATGAATTGACTGAACTAATTTCAGATAATCCCTACGTTACCTTGGCAACGCTTACGCCGCCAATTGATATTTGAAATACAAGACGCCCTCGTTCTGCTCCCTGTCAGTCATCTCTGTATCACTTCTGCAGCTAAAGATGTGCAATTGGTAATGAGGCGCTGACTCTGCGCTGCAAAGATTAAAACTTTCCTCAAGCCATTACCGTGCAATACATTCGCACACACATAGACAGTAATAGATCACTGTTAAAGGGCAAGTCTAAGTGTTTGTTTTTTTAAACTTTAACCTATCCACATAATTATTTGAATTTTTACAGCAGTTTAGCATTTTAAATCCTACAGCACTAATAATGTTATACTTTTCCCCCAGAGGCTATGGGCAATGAGCTATCGGACAGAGAGATTCTTCCAGCCCAATTTACACCGGCTTCACGGTGCAGAAATGTTGAAAGTCTGACTTTTATTGGATATTAGGACTTTAATCAGAATTTCTAGGAATGCTGAAGGACAATGTCAATAAAAAAGAGGCCCTAAAGGCTCAGCGGTTGAAAAATCCCTGGCAAATATGTAAAATTAGATGAGAGGTACCCACTGGGCAGATACATAATCACTGTTTCTCATCCTAAAATATGCTACAATCTGAAAATTTCCCTGCTTTTTCATCATACGCTTATTGAGGGCTACTCGAAAGGACCTGAGAGAGCTACCGTTAGAGTCAGCTGAGCTTGCCATGAGCAATAGCAAATCTTAGTATGGTAAGGTTAGATGAGGCTAAAGAACCACGGCTGGGAAATTATTCAAGCGTGCTGGCTTATCTTCAATGATAAATTTCATTTTTAACATTTTTTTACAGAAAGAGGCACACTGTAAAATGAATATGCTATATCTAAGCAATAAAATTGTGGCAACAGATTACAAGCAATATTGTTAATTAAATTGAACAAATTAGAATTGAGTAATAATTATTCAAATAATTCTGAAGTTCCTAAATAAGTGTGAAAAAATTGTTAAAACATAACCAACACCATCAGATAACCTTTTCTATTTGTTCATCTGACTGTTATAACTCAGGTATATCAGCCAAACAAAACAAAAGGGACAAGCGCCCAACTAAAACAAACACTGATCACCATAATGGTGACTTGAATTATGTTTTTCTCCTTCAGTTTAGCTTGTTAACATCAGGTGTCTTCCATATTGGCAATATAAAATAAAAAGTTCTTCATTCATCTGTTATTCAGATATTTTTGTTTATTTTTGTGTGTAAATCTTACTCATTTTAAATGATTAACTTTGAAGGAATTAATTCGATTAATTATTACTCAGTTCTACTTTGTTAAATTTAATTAATAATGAACCAACATAAAAATGTAAATTTTTAGAAAAATATTTCTATTTCAAATAAATGTAATTTCGAACTTTTCATTCATTAGATTTCTGAATAAAAATTTCCTGAATAAAATCCTTATCTTGGTTTCCACAAAAATATTAAGCAGCAAAAACCATTTCAACATTAATAACAATATGAAATATTTGATGTGACACGGAAAAATCAACAGTTACTTTAAATTGTAATCATATTTCACAGTATAATTGTTTTACTGTATTTTTGACCAGATAAATGCAGCCTTTGGCAATCCCAAACTTTGGAATGGGAGTGTATGCCTAAAGTCAATGGAGTACACTATTGTATGTTGTCTAAAGCCACACAACTTTCTTTTGCTGTAGTGCTTTAGACAAGTGCATTGTGTAAAGACTTCCAAGACTTTAATTTAATACTGCATGTACATAAATATCATAATATCATATGTAAAGATAGATATAGATGATAATTTGAATGCAATTTGAAATATCTTTGCCCTTACAATAAAGAAAAAAATACTGTAATATTTAATTATTATGGATTCAATATTTTCAGGTACATCGAAAATCATAATGACAGTTGGATATGAGACAATATCTTTCCATGCTTATGACCACAAATGTAAGTCAATCTACCCAGGGTACAAAGGCAAAACAGTGGTAGGTAATGACAGCCGATGACCAATTACAGCCAACTAACCTGATATTTCGGTCAATGTATAGATAGTTACAGTATTTCATTTAGTATCAAGCACACCATCCTAAAACAAAACAAATGGGCCTGTCAAAGCTTGCAGATAAAGCCTGTAAAGAGGAGAGGGAGAGAGTGTTCTCCCTCAAATCTATTTTTAATAAGTGTTAGGGGAAGGCAGGTCTGCAGCTTTGGGATTGAAATCTCTACTCTTGTTAGTTAAAACCCCACAAGACTGAGGCAGTGAAGAACCTCTCCTCCATAACCTAGACCACTTTAAAGAAGTATGTGTCCAAAGCCAAGAGTCTAGCAGTTTGAAGTCCATAGTTATGTGACTTAATTCAATGAAGTTGGCCACTATTGCATAAAAAAGCATTTTGATGCTTAAGCCATATTTACAAATATGTTGATGGTATTTTGTGTCTAGTTCAATGACATTCCAATATTTCCACCAATAATTGGCACAAATGATTGTCTTAATGAATGAGTGATTGAGTTGTTCATTAACTCTGATTCATTCATGAATGAAATTAGTCTTTTGAGTGAGTCATTAATCCTTCAGTCGACCATATTCACTTAAATTCAATTCTGAATCATTCTGGAGTAAATCAATTAGGTTCTCTTTATGAGTCGGATCAATGAACTATTCAATCAATTTAAGTGAGTCATTGAATCATTTACTCAATTGATTTGTTAAAGAATTATTCTTTTGAGATCTAAACACGTGGAGTTAATGGATTCACTCAATTGATTTGTTCAAAAACCCTGATTCATTCAGGAACACAACTGTAAATGGTTCTGCATTGGCTTTTTGGGAATGATTTCCCTTTTTGGAGAAAAATATTTTAGTGTTGTTTCTAATATGAAATTTACTCAATATTAACTCCTTGTTTATTGAACTGCTGCACAAAAGCAACATCACACTTGTTTTTCCTCATGTGATATTACGTAATTGTTGAGTTTCAGACTTCCATTGGTTTAAGTTTTAGCATTGGACATTGCAATACCATGTCGTCCATTTTTTTTCATGTTTGAGTTGCAAACAGAAATTTAATTCTTGTGCAGATTGAGATGACGTCACCTGTACAGTAATTGGCCCATCCACCATCCACATCTGCTTGATTAATCTAATATGGTTGATATTCCCTCAGGTTATGTTAGATGTCTGTCTGACCACCCAGAAATGTTCATCTTCTATTTTGGACTTGATCCTAATAAGCTTTAAATGGCATAACCAAGTCAGGATGTTTCTGTCAAGCTGAGTTATCCTATTTACTTCTATAAATTACACACCCCACACAGAGAGTGAAGATGTATCTCCTCAAAGTCAATGTCAGGCCTACGGGTCTCTCAGCTACCACACTATCCCGAGCCAATTTCCTACAGTCTTCTCCAGACTGCATTAAACAGCATGACAATGAGAGAGGAGGTGAGGAGTTACAGTAAAGGTTTATCAGTTTGCAGCACACTGTAATTTTAGTCTGTGTACTGTACGGAGGAAACCAACCTGCATTATTATGAAATCACCAAGATATGGGACTAGCTTTCGGGGGCTTATGTTTTTATTTATGTATTTGCCACTTTACCTTATCCAGCATTTTTCCCATCTGTAACTGTTAACTCTGCAGATTTGGAAGTCAAAGCACTGCACAGAGCGGCTTGTGAACACACCGAGATTAGAGAATGAATATGGATTTAAAGATACATTCAAGAATCCTCCGACCTCATGTGTAATGAGGATTGCTTAAATGCAGTTCCCAAACCCTTACCTGACTAGTCCATAGATACTGTCTCTATTATGTGGCAATAGAATATGAGCAGAAACATGACATGGGGGTATATTTCATGCAATTTTTCAGTTATATGGTTTGTCTGACATCACATACTGTCTTAATAGATACTACATTTGATGAGGTACAAACTTACGAGTTGTGAATGGCTATGAAATGTTGCAACTCTAGGCCCGTACGAACACAATAAAGCCAGTTTGCATATGTAAAAAAACAAACATTTAAAATATATAGAAATATATACATTCTCAGTATGTGATGTTGGTTGAAAATGCGTTCCTCATTAAATTTAGTACCTACTCAGTATGTGAAGTTCGTTCCTCTTTAAATTTAATACCTTCTCAGACAGCATGCGAGTCTCTCATTTTTTATCTTTCACATTTAGTACCTACTCAATTTCAGTCTGCAAGTTTGTTTCTCATCAAATACTAGCACCTGCTCAATAGGTGATGTTGGATGCAAAGTTTATTCCTCATCAAATTTAGTACCTACTCAATATGCGATTTTAGTCGCAGAAATTTGTTACCACGTCAAATGTAGCACCTTTACTCAGTATGTAATGTTGGTTGTGAAATTCATTTCTCATCAAATTCAGGACCTACTCAGTATGTGATTTTAGTCACAAAGTTTGTTCCTCATCAAATTTAGTACCTACTCAGTATGTAATGTTGGTTGCAAATGTCATTCCTCATCAAAATTTAGTACCTACTCTGTATGCAGATTTTAGTTGCAAAGTTCTTAACTCAACAAATGCAGTACCCTACTCAGTATGTGATTTCTGTCACGAAAGTTTGTTCCTTTATCAAATTTAGTACCTACACAGTATGTAATGTTGGTTGCAAATTTCATTCCTCATCAAAATGTATTACCTACTCTGTATGCGATTTTAGTTTGAAGTTCTTAACTCATCAAATGCAGTACCCTATTCAGTATGTGATTTTAGTCACAAAAGTTTGTTCCTCATCAAATTTAGTACCTACTCAGTATGTAATGTTGGTTGCAAATTTCATTCCTCATCAAATTTAGTACCTACTCTGTATGCAATGATTTACAGTTGACACAGAAGCTTCTTAACTCATCAAATGAAGTATCCTATTCAGTATGTGATTTTTAGTCACGAAAGTTCGTTCCTCATCAAATTTAGTACCTACTCAGTATGTAATGTTGGTTGCAAATGTCATTCCTCACCAAATGTAGTACCTAGTCTGTATGCGATTTTAGTTGCAAAGTTCTTAACTCAACAAATGCAATACCCTACTCAGTATGTGATTTCTGTCACGAAAGTTTGTTCCTTTATCAAATTTAGTACCTACACAGTATGTAAAGTTGGTTGCAAATTTCATTCTCTCATCAAAATTTAGTACCTACTCTGTATGCGATTTAAGTTGCGAAGTCTTAACTCATCAAATGCAGTACCCTAGTTCTTAACTCATCTTACTCTGTATGCGATTTTAGTTGCGAAGTTCTAACTCATCAAATGCAGTACCCTACACAGTTTGTGATTTCGGTCACTGAAAGTTTGTTCCTTTATCAAATTTAGTACCCACACAGTATGTGATGTTGGTTGCAAATTACATTCCTCATCAAAATTTAGTACCTACTCTGATGCGATTTAAGTTGCAAAGTTCTTAACTCATCAAAATGCAGTACCCTACTCAGATATGTGATTATAGTCACGAAAGTTCGTTCCTCATCAAATTTCAGTACCTACTCAGTATGTAATGTTCGTTGCAAATTTCATTCCTCGTCAAAATTTAGTACCTACTCTGTATGCAATTTTCAGTTGCGAAGTTCTTAACTCATCAAATGCAGTACCCTACTCAGAATGTGATTTTAGTCATCGAAAGTTTGTTCCTCATCAAATTTAGTACCTACTCAGTAAGTATGTTGGTTGCAAATTTCATTCCTCATCAAAATTTCAGTACCTACTCTGTATGTGATTTTAGTTGCGAAGTTCTTAACTCATTACAAATGCAGTACCCTAATCAGTATGTGATTTTAGTCACGAAGTTGTTCCTCATTCAAGTTAGTACTGACTCGAGTATGTTGGTTGCAATTCATTCCTCGATCATAATGTAGTACCTACTCTGTATGTGATTTTAGTTGCGAAGTTCTTAACTCATCAAATGCGATACCTATTCAGACAGTATGTGATGTTCAGGCAAACCATATGACAAAAATAAATAATCAAGCAAATGAAGTATACCCTCATATCATACTTTGTAATATTTTCAGTTCACACTTTCCAGCTCATTCCTATGCCCTCTGTCAGCAGATATTACTATTGATACATAATACAGATGTTATATGGCCTAGTCAGGTCAGGAGTGTGACTGCAATCATCATTACACACAAGGTCAGAGCATCCCAAATGTATCTTTTAATCCATATTCATTCTCTAATTTTGGGGTGTTAACGAGCTGCTGTGCGCAGTGCTTTGACTTCCAAATCTAAAAGAGTTTTTCAGCCATAGTTTCTAATGGAAATGTCTTTTAAATTTAGTCTGGTGTGTTGTCATGTCATATTCATTCATTCTCTAGTTCATGTTACTCAGTTCATGAGTGATTTGCATAACATTTTAGTCCATAAACATGAGATGCAAAAGTAGTGGAAACATAATTGAAAATGATCGCCATTGACATAAAAGTTGAATAATTAGGCCTAAAACATTGTTGAATAATATAATGTTCACTTCAGGAAGTTGTGCTGAGGCTTGGTTTAGTCCATTAAATACTTAATTAAATGAGTAACATTTCTTAAAGTTGCAAGTGTGTTGTGAAGTAATTTGTTTCCGAACAGGTTTTTGGACAGACGAAAAAGAAAAAAAGGCCAATATTTCTATCAGGCTGACCAGCTTTTGCTTTCCATGCTGGCTCTCCCCATCATTTATGAGTTATCACTCTTGTTCACTCACCTCTCATCCTCAGTAGCAGCTTCGCTTTTGCTCCTTGAAGAATCCCAGAAGGCCTCATCGGCCTCCTCTTCACTCTGTCGCTTTTATGAGTGATGTTGAGAACTCATGCCTGCTTGCTTTTAACCTCTTAATGAAGTTTGTTGTCTCGTGTCCTCCAAAAAGGAAGAAAGGAGAGGTTAATGATTAGAGTGCACTACAGCATGTGGCTACCTCATTACCCAACCAAAACTAATGTGTGTGAGGTGCTTGTGTGAAAAAAATGTGTGTGTGTGTGTGCGGTCTGTTATAGTAAAAGGGTTTCAACCATGTGAAGCTTGAAAAATTAGAAAATAATGAAGAGACCGTTTGGGAAGCTGCATTGTGTATCAAATGACAGCTACTGTACGAAAGAAAGAAGCTGTACTTGTTTATGTAGATAGAAACAGCCATAAATGTAATGAAAAACAAAATCCATATCATAACCGACTCCAAAGAGCCCAGCGAATGGCATTATGAAGGTAGGCAGTAGTAAGTAGCCCTGCAGTATTGTAAATGTTTATATACTACAGCTGCGTGGACGTCGTGAGGCGGTCTTGGAGATTTAATGGGCACCGCGCAGTAATACGTTGAAGCCGACAAGGTAGCGGGTCATATTTCATGTGTGTTATCATATCGGGTGTAAATTTGCCGTGAAGTATACGGAGGAGATAAAATATTTTAAGTCGTTTCTTCTACTAGTTTCTCCCCCACGTCCTCATTCGAAGCGAATATTAAGCCTCGAACTCCTGACACACGAGAGGTTTTAATGTGCGCGGTGCAGTTAGAATATGTTCGAGGCTTCCGCGCAACGGAATGCGAATGACGCGTCAGACCAGGGACAAACTCCTTTCGATTACACCTAGAATTTCTAAACGCTGAATTTTAAACAACCCACGCTGTTAAAAGAGGACCTTACAGGAGAGCTATAAGGCATCGAAGAGTGCTATTAGAGCTCACAGATATTTCCCCTCCGCTTTCAACGTCTTTGTGATCGAATGGTGACATGGAAAATGTGTTGGCCATTTGCTTCAAGTCTCCTGTGATTTATACACGCAGTCTGAAGGCCATCTCTGCAGCCGGCTGTTTTTATTTTATGTGTTGACCTAACCTGCAGGCGCAAACCAGAATACCGCAAATCTATTTAGATTAAACTTATGCGCCGTTTCGGTTCAGCCTGAGTCAAATACTTGGTAAGCAGTAGGTAGTATTTTTTATTCAATTATTTAATTTATTTCCTGAAACATTATTTGGTCTTATGTTGTGTTGTTGTTTTGATTACCTATAGTAACCTCATAGTTAATGGTTAAACACTAGTTTTAATAATTGCAGTTTTATTATTCATTAAATAATAAATAGTTTTATATTTATATAATTGTTTATACTTATTTTGTATTATTTATTTCAATTCATTACATTTATTTTATTTATTGTAACAGCTTGTTATGTGGAAGACTGAGACTATTCTGTAATATTTTGTATTTGTAATCAAATATTTTCATGATTTGTAAATCACACTTACATTTATGTAGTTCACAATAACATAATATTTTGAGTTTCTAATGATTAAATTAATCTCCTTCATTGTATTAACTCAATTTTTTCCATTTCAATGAACTTAGAATTTTAAGGCAACCAGGTTACTTCTTTGTTTTAAGTTTAACCAACAATATGTTTTTACAATGAGTAGTCATACTTTATACTGCTGTAAAAAATATTGTTGTTTTAACTTAAAAAATTAAGTAACCCGGTTGCCTTAATTTTAAGTTGATTGAACTGGAAAAAGGGAGTTAATACAATGGAGATTGATTTGAAACTTAAAAAAATAAGTTATTTGAACTAAATAAATTATTTAAGTTGATTTGACAAAAGAAAAATGTTGTGATAACAAATCTTGAAAATATTTTTTTTACAGTGTGTGATTGTTCTTCAGTTTTGGTTTATTTTTGAAAGTTATTTTCTGTCTAGACATATACTTTAAAGTCTTGGCAGAACAAAACAAAACAAAACTACTGAACAAGATTAAAGCTGATGTTGACATTCTGTTGGGGGCATTTTATCAATTTTATGGGATTAGTTGAACTGTTTGAAACAGCCAATTACGTTTTTTCAAGCAATTGTAGTGAATTAAATACTTTATGAAACAGCAAAAATATGTAAGGTGGTATCACTATATATTCAAAAAAACACATACACTGTAAAAAAAGTTGCTGCCTTTCATTTTTTTAATTACAATCTACTTGGATGTACAAGTCATTTCAACTTAAATTACATTAAATTGTCTTTAAAAAAATTGTTGAATATTGTATAACTGTTAATTGTGATTAGTAACAAAAGTTTGTAAATATGCAATATTTTTTATAATATAATATTAACATGAATATGTAATAAAAATATGCTTATATATCAGCCTACATATAAAAATGTATGTTTAATCACATATTAATTCGGCACTTATATATATATTTATATATATATATATATAAAAAGTGTGTGTGTGTGTATATATATATATATATATATATATATATGTATATATATATATATATATATATATATATATATATGTGTATATATATATATGTGTATATATATATATATGTATATATGTATATATACACTATATATATATATATATATATATATATATATATATATATAAGTGCAGATTAATTGTGATTAAACATAATATGTTTATATGTAGGATATATATATATATATATATATATATATATATATATATATATATATATATATGCATATTTTTATTACATATTCACCTACTTATATATACTTTATATATACTTAATTAAATATACTTATATATATATATATATATATATATATATATATATATATATATATACTTATATATATATATATATAATTAGAAATATATAAAAATATAAGTATATTTTATTATATTTATATATGTTTAATTATATTTAATTATGTTATTAATTAACATTTCAAAATGCATTTTTGTAATTAGAATTATGAGTCGAGGTATTAAAATATAAATTTAAATATTATGCTTTAATCCTATCCTTCTGTATTATTATATTACTTTATAATGTAAAATGAGATCATTTATATGATTGTTATAAAAACAGCTTTAAATTTGCAAAAACTTTTTCATGAACTGGACCAGCAGGCCTGCTTGCCTGCAAGTAAACTCTTTGTGTGGCAAAGTTACATAAACTGTTTAGGTTTGTTATGCAAATGTAATGCAAATGAAGTTGTTGACTTATTTTTTTACTTCCCTTGATCAAAATTTGATGCCCGTCTGTTTGATAGAAACTGCCAAACGTCTGTGGCTGTATGTAGATTAATCTCTTTGGCCAAACACTTGGTGAACTAATCCGAGGCTGGTTGTTTCAGATTAACTCACGGGAGGTAAAAGTCCTGAGAGCTGAGAAAATGCGTCTCAAGTTTGACAGCAGCCAAAAGACCTCTAATCCGCCGATCATCGCTGCCAGATATAAGAGTCCCTGACGGATGCGAATATTGCACCAGCGTTCGTACAAAAACAAGATGTGTTCTATATAATGAATTGGATCAAAATCCACTGGGTTTGTTCTGTAGGTTAATTACTTTAACCCTCTCTCTGTTTGTTGAGGTTGTGTTTTGTTGCATGCGGTAATTGTTGTGTTGTTTTTAATTAGTGTCCAGGGCCGCGCGCCGCTTTCAGAGGCTCGATTCTGGGGTCTGCCAAGTGGAAATAGCAGCAAAATCTATCTCAGCCCATCCTATCTGTCTGCATCACTTATCTGCACGGAAAACCCGAACGCTTTTCTCTCGGTTTGCTCAGTCTCCGCTTGAATAATCGCCCACCTGGTAATTCTCAGTTAATGTGTTTGTTCGTTCGTATGTTGCTTTTTATCAAGATGCTAATATTGTTCATCATTTCTCCTTATCACCGCCTCAGACAATGGAATTTACACTGCGTGCCCTGACAGCAGATTTAGGAATGACCCTCTGCTTCCCGCGAACCCCATTTAGGCTTGACTGACAGCCCGTTTTCATGACATCCTCCCACAAACTCTCTTTCCTGTGCAAAATAAAAAGAGAGCCAAAAGTGATGATTCACTATCAATCGGCTCTCTCAGGACAGTGATTTACAAACTCGACCGCTCACCTCCCACACTCATCCCGGCTTATCCGTGGCTGCAGGATCTCTTCATGCGAGCCAGGATATGGTCTGCATATTTTGAGATGCTTTTTGCGGGCAAAACAACAAGCAGAATCCAATTGTAAAATTGGGTCTAGGCTTATCCTATCACTTTTACTGTTTCAATCGTTCAGTGGTAGATCAGTGCCCCTAGGTCAATAGACTGCAGTTATTGTAATTCATTCTTTTTTATCAACACTTGAATGTGGGTTAGTTAAAAAAAAAATGCAAAATTTTGAGCAAAAAGCTGAGAAAATGGCGTTTTTGTCATATACCTGTACTACATCCAGATAAAATCATAGATGAGTAGATTCGAGGCCATCAACACCCCTAATGCATCACAGTCCTATAGCTTGTCCTGGGTCGACAATTCACTCATGCAGTTTTGATTTATATGCTGTTTAATGTTGATGTTCGCGTTATTTACACAAGTATCTGCTTAAATATGATATCGCTTGTGTCTGCTTCTTCTTAACCTGTGTTTTGATCAGGAGATTCAGTACTCTTTTAGAAAATGCGTAATAGCGCCCCTACAGTGGAAAACACTGAAAGCCGAATATTTCCGTCAATGGCGTGGAAAGAGTTAAAGAGATAGTTCACTTTAAAATTAATTTGTGTGAGAAAATTTGTGCGAGCGGTTTGTGTGAGAAAACGAACAGTATTTATATTGTTTTTACCCCAAGTGACCTGAGGACGTGGGCGCTTCGGTCTGTGAAAGCGCCAGAAGTGATCTCTCGCGTGTACATCACTCGTTGTTTGCACAGAGATTTCGGAAGTGTTACCTTCCACTGTGAAGATTGAAACCTATTTAGAAATAAAGGAAATTGCAATGGAAGACAATTTCGATTGCATTTTTTTCGCAACTGTGCGAGAGATCACTTCCGGCACTTTCTGGCGCTTGTGCAGAACCGAAGCGCCCGCGCTCTCAGACCTCTTGGACGTGGCTCATTATTTTTTGCATGGTGAGATGTTAGTTGTTTAGAGAAGTGACTACAGCATTCTATAACCAATCTCATGCCTGTGAATTTTTTTAAATCCTCAACTGGACAACTGAGTTTTCTGTTTTCGCACAGGTTTTCATGTGTTGTTTCACTTTCGGTTACTTACACAAATTTGGTTTTAGATTTAGTCACTGTTCCCCACCAGAGCAGCTCCCTTCAGTTTCGTGTCCTCGCTCCACATAGATATACGTAAAAGATAAAAAGATCTGACACGATGAACTCGCGGCTCGAAGACTTTTTAGTTTCATGGATTTCGCATATTTGATATAGATGTAAATAGTCTTTGATATATATAGTCCACATTGTCAATATGACAACTGGTAAGAGAATATGGTTTTGACTCATTGCACATTCATACAGATAGTATTTGAGGTGCTACTATAATTTGTTTTTTTGAATGGTACATTTAGTAAATGTGGTTGTCAATCCCAAAAAACTATCCTATTTGAGTCCTTAAAATGGTTACGTTCAGACCCAGTTCGGTAATTTACGGGAGTGACCATCGCATTCTGTAAAGTCTTGTTCACAGTACATGATTTTAAAATGTTGGTCTGAACTGTGCGTTTCACACACTCACATTCGTTTTTATTTTCATTTATTTGAAAATAATCAAATAAATAACATGTTGACAACAACTCTGTCACGCAATGATTCTATCTTGTCTACAAACCACGTTTTGTCCGAAAAACACGCAATAAAACGCAGTGGAGAAGAAAACACAACACGTGAATGGACGTCAGACAAAAACTAGTGCTGCACACTGTTTGCGCGACGATCTTCTGCTCTGAGAAAAAAATGCAAAAAAACAAATAAAAACTAAGATTTACCTGGTGTCCTCAACCCATGCGTTGCTATGATTGGCTGTACTCATGACATCACTGAGTTTGAGTCGCGTGACGGCTCTGGATATCTAGCAGGCTAGATATTTTCTGGGCTCGGCGACGCGTCTACGAGTCGTCTGCGAGCCTTTCGCTGCGTTGTTGGCTCTTTCATACTAACAGATTGGCAAGCATTCATCGTTCGCTAATCCCCGCGATTTGCACGCGATAACACCCTGACCTGTCGGCGAGCTCACGATTTGCAAATCGGGCATAAATCGGGCTTAAAATCCTGTAGTCTGGACTTGGCTTTACCAAACTTACACCCATGAATTTTCAGGAATCACAACTGCGTTTTTGGAAAAACCTTTGCTGTGTGAACGGAACCAGACTGGACAACTAGTTGTCTGTCACGTAATACAATAAAGCTCGAGACTCACGCCTGTAAGAAAATGCGGTTTTCAATTTCAGAAACTCAAACGTAGCCATAGGATCATCCAGCCTGGTCTTATCCCAAGGCGTCATATACTGACGCTTTTGACATTTCGTCTACATCCAATGCACTTAGCAGAAATATACATGCCAGAAGGCGCCTCCTAGTGGTCTAACCCTAACCCTACCCAGACCTAAACCTACCAATAACCGAACAAAGCTCTGTGTGCGTTATATTGACGCTAAAGGGTGCCATGTGCGTTGGATTTAGACGAAATGTCAGAAACGTCACTATATGACGCCCTCAGGATGAGAATGCGTTATATTTGTGGGTCCGTGGCTTCAAATGTATGAAATCCCATGGGCTATTCTGTCCACCTTATTTAGGATATTTACTAGTAAACTCCCAGCTATAGTCCATGCCTAATAGCTTTGATTCTATAGTCTAGTGGCACACCTCTTATAATAAAGATAACAAAAATCACTCATGATATTAAACAAATAAGAATTTGCTCTCAGTCATATCACAAGGACGTACATGTAAATTCCCTTAGACATGAAGCTAGCAATCTTGTTCACCCTTAATGTGTGATGTATTGAACAAAACTCTTCCCAGCCGCTGAAGTTGATGAAGCTTGATAGGAGTCATTTTTTGAGGCGGTATCACAGCTGGTGGGGCCGGACCCGGTATGAAGGACACGGGGGAGTGAAGTATGCAAATATCACGAGTGCTAATCAATTAAACGTGCGATGAGAACGCTGCAACACCTTGATGTCACTGTAGTGATTGAACGCTCTATCAAAGTGCACTTATAGTTCAAATTAATATGATACTGTACCGCATGTGTTACACTACAGTGCGTTTTAATGAATCTGTTGTGGCCATGCTGTCGATAAACTCACTTTGCTTGCTTATTCACTGCATTATTGACTGCAGTCGACTTTCATAACCTTTTGTCATCTGACTAACAGAAAAAAAGTTGAATAATGCAAGATTGCGACGCTATTCCATACGTTCCATTATTTGTAATCCAGTCTGTATTTTATTCCAGTGCTTCCTAAAATGGATTGGTGTGTGATTGTGTGATTTTCTTTTCTGTGTAATGTCAGTCGCAGTGTCTGTTTTTATTTTCTTACGCGGCCCTGTGGTGATGCTTTATCCCTCATCCCTGTCAACAAGAGTGATGAAAACATTCTCTTGCTGATTTATTTTATAAATGGCTTGGAGGTTCTCAAAACTTTTGCGGCTTATTGAATCATGGAAAAACAGGAGTATAGCTAAAGTGATAAATAGAGTAACCAAAGTTTTAAAGGGAAACGCATTAAAGGAATCTTTCGCCCAGAAATCTAAATTCTGTCATCATTTGCTCACTAGTATCTGTATTTTCTTTAGAGAAATTGTGAACACTGCTGGTTGTGGTTTTCCATGCAATTGCAATGAATAGGGACTGAAACTTCATATAGTTATATGGTGGATTTGTGTAGAAAACCACGGTGATGCATTGCTGCCACATACATTTTTCCCTCAATTATGTCGTTATAACGAGATCTTATGTTGTTAAAACGACACATTTTCTCATTTTAACAACACAAATGTCTCGTTATAATGACATAAAATCTCGTTTTAACGACATAAATATCTCGTTATAACGACATAATGTCTCATTTAACGACATAAATATCTCGTTATAACGACATAATGTCTCATTTAACGACATAAATATCTCGTTATAACGACATAATGTCTCATTTTAACGACATAAATATCTCGTTTTAATAACATAAATATCTCTGCTATAACGACATAAATATCTCGTTATTTCAACATAAATATATCGTTATTTTGACATAAATATTTAGTTATTTTGACATAATAAGGGGACATTGTAAAATGTATGAAGCTACATTTAGCGTTCTTATTATGAGTTTCTACGGAAGGAAAATGCTAAACGTTAAACTAAACGCTTTGCATTCATATTCTGGACTTATCTGATTTTTGTAGTATACTTTATTATGGTTTTAGTATCATATTGATTAATAAATGCACGCACAATTATCCGTAAACTTGATAAATGTATGTTTTTATTAGGCTATTATATCCACAAAAAATTGCTTTCAGTTATGTGTGCAAAATTCAGAATTCAATGAATGTGCTGCGATTTGTACAACATGTTTATGTATAAAATACATTTGTTTTATTTTGTATTAGTGATTATAATTTGCGCTTCCATTTATTGACGTCTTAGTTGATCTCATTTGAGTGTATTCGGCAATTTGCTTAATGTGCAAACAGTATATTACAAAAATCAGATAAGTCCAGAATATAAACGTAAAGCGTTTAATTTGACGTTTCCTCCCATAGAAACTCATTATAAGAATGCTAAATGTAACTTAATGCATATTACAATGTCCCCTTATTATGTGGCAATAACAAGATATTTATGTCGAAATAACGAGATATTTATGTCGTTAAACAAAATATTTATGTTGTTAAAACGAGATATTTATGTCGTTAAAACGAGATATTATGTCGTTATAACGAGATATTTATGACTGTTTAACGAACATATTTGTCGTTAAATCGACATATTATGGCTATAATGAGATATTTATGTTGTTAAAACGAGATATTAATGTCGTTATAACGAGATATTTATGACTGTTAAATGAGATATTTATGTCGTTAAAACGAGATATTATGTTGTTATAATGAGATATTTATGTCATTAAAACGAGATATTAATGTCGTTAAAATGAGATATTATGTCGTTATAACGAGATATTTATGTTGTTAAAATGAGATATTTATGTTGTTAAAATCAGATATTATGTCATTAAAACGAGAAAGTATGTTGTGTTAACTACATAAGATCTTGTTATTACGACATAGTTGAGGGGAAAAAATAATATGTATGTGGCAGCAATGTGTCACCGTAGAAAACAGGCTGAAGTCAGAGAGTTGAACTGGTTGAATCTGATTTGCCAACAAATTATTCAGACTAGTTTTGTGATTCAATTAAACGGTTTTGACTCTTAATGATTTGCTCTCAAATCTGACATCATTTTGAGAGTTTTGACTTTCACAAACCCAAAAATAATTCAGACTTTTGTCTCAAAGAATGATTTATCCACAAATCAGACATAATTTTAGACATGTTAGCATCTTAAATAGCAAGTTAAATATTGAATAGCAACTTCATATTGGTTACTTTGGTCATTTTTGAGAGACTGAAACTTAGACTCTTCATTTATTATATAATTTGTGGAAAAGAGTGATCACCACATTCTACAAAATGTCTTTTGTTTTCCACAAAAGAACAAAAGTCATAGTGATTAGGAAGGATTTGAGAATTGAAATTTTGTATGAACCGTTCTTTTAAGTTGTCGTCACGCTGTACTGATTTATAGTGTGTGTTACTGTTACACTCTTTCCAGCCATAAGTATTATTCCATTCAGCTATCAGCCATGGGACAGCCGCAAGGGTGTATTTTAAAGCACGCTACCACAGCAGTGCTTGTGGCATAAATATTGAGGTGAAGCACACGCGGTATTAAATTCATACAGGTCAGCTTCGTACATTAATCCAGCCCGGTCAGAGTCCCATCACCCGTTTCCTTGAGCTGAGACGTCACAAGTAGCACGACAAGACCTCAAGGCCACATCTATGCTGAATCCGTCCAGGAACTTAACCAGTCCACCTTCAGATCGGAAGATCCCCCCAGGGCCCATCCCCGCCCTTTTATTTTCCAGTTCAGGGCCTTCTTTTTTTGCAGATAAATGCTCTCCGATGTAACGTGACAGATGTCACAATGCATTGCCTCTATTTTGATACGTACCCTCTGATCCTGCCACAAACGATAAAGAGGCGTGCATGAGGCCTAGACAACGTGCTGACACTCGTGATTATTTTAGAGCATGTCATTGCCGCGGCGAGACACGGAGCCGGCCAGGTTCCAGAGCGAATGAAGGAATATCAATACGACTAAGACTGTGGTAGACTCAATAGACACATCCATCCCATTGACACATAGTCAAAAAGATCAATGCAATGATAAAGTTGTAGGTTTAGTTGGATCACTCTTCTGTTGAGGTTGCTAGACACACACTTACCACAATTTTTGACCCAACCTTGGAAATGAAAATGTGCAGAAACTAAAAAATATTGTGTTAAATAGTTAAATAATTCAGTGTTTCATTCATGAGTTGTTATAACAACATTTTTTCTTTTGTCAAATCAACTTAGATCATTTATGTAGTTCAGATATCATACTATTTTTTGATTAAATATATTTCCTTAATTGTATTAACTAAATTTTTCCATTTCAGTGAACTTAAAATTTGAAGGCAACCAGGTTACTTATTTTTTTGAGTTAAACCAAGAATATTTTTTTACAGTCTGTCTACTTTTCTACAGTTAACCTCATTATGTCAGTAGCAGTACATGGCAAAAGTGGATATGAGTGAAACTTGTAAAATTTGTATTTCCTAATTCTCAAAATTAATTGATTTAAGTTGGTTTAACTTAAATTCAACAAATTAGTTCAGTTGAATTAACTTTTATGAGTATTTAGAACTTTTTTTCCTTTTAAGTTCACCAAACTGACGCATTTTCAGTAATCCAAATGGTTGTTGTTTTAATTGTTTTAAGTTTTATTAACTTATTTCTTTTAATTTAGACTTAAATGTAACTGAAAGTGGGCTGAGATTTCAATTTCCCAGCATGCTTTGCCATGACGCTCTGGGAGAGTAGCCTAAATACTAAAATTAAGTGTTATAAAATGTTTTTGAGCAAGATTAATGTGAAGTGGGATATTTAGTAGTTTAATGTTTTGCTATGCTAATTTAGAAGAGTTTCTGTGTTTATGTTTTTTGGGGGGTGTTACCATCATGGTGACGAGTGGAGCGCATAAACTCTAAATTACTGTACTCGTTTAGCAATTGCTATGCTAAACTAATGCTATTAAATCATTATTACCAATTTGCAAGTTAGCATTTACTGAATTGTTTAGTTAAAGCTAACCAAGTTTGAACAACTCAAATTTTTTAAGTTGAGATTACATGATGATTTAAGTTAAGAACTCCCAGTTCTGTTTGCTTAAACTTTGACTTTGACTGACCAAATTAGTAACAGGGTTTTTTTTAAAATTGCAAGAATCTTGCTTTTTAATGCTAAATAATGATTTTGAATTTATGCTTTTAACGTTTATAATATTCAAAAGGATATTCCACTGAGATTCTCTTGCAAATGTTGTCAAGTTTTGAAATGATTTGACAGTACTATCTGGCATAGTGCCCTTTATAATCAGCGCAGTCTCATCCCAATTCGTCATATAACTGACGTCTTGGGACGTCTTTTGACCATTCGTCAATATATGCCTTTTCAGGGCCCCCTTAAACGTCGGTAGATGACGTTATGGTATCCTAACTCTACCCCAGACCTAAACCTAACCCTAAACCCAACCCCGTCACCTAACTCACGTTAAAGGTAAAGCATCAGTTGTATGACGGCCCGACGTTTAAGGGGGCTCTAGAAAGGCATATATTGACGAATGGTCAAAAGACGTCCCAAAACGTCAGTTATATGACGAATTGGGATGAGACTGTGTTATTATAATTTGTGATAATCATTTTTTATAACATTGAAGATTTCAGCTCAGTCAAAGAAGGTATTATCCGTGAATACAACCAGTTACCAAAGACTAAACATAGAACGGGACAAAAACAACCCGTATTAGCTTGAATTCCAGGTCAGCGGTAGCGGCGCTCTCGGTCTATCTACACCCTCCAGAGTTTCGTAGAAAGCGCTGTCTCTTCGCAGTCTGCTTCTTCCTATTAAAGCGAGCCTCTAAGCACGACAGCTTAGTACTATCACCTCAGGCCTACCCACCATTTCCAACATGGGGTTGAACCCAATTATCCCCCAAATTAAAATGAACAGACTTGGCACGGGGAACAATTACTGCTGCGACTCCATTCCACAAGCTAAATGGGCCAAGCAAAAGCAGTCCCTGTTTGCCCATGCTGGCCAAGGACCAAAAGTCTGAGTAGTATTTGGGTTGTGCTTACAATAGTAATGTATGGGGGTAATGGGTAGGTGTGAGGTTACGCCAGTCGTTTCATTCGCTCTGTTTTTCTTTGCTTCAGAAGACAGGAAGCTGTTCGTCGGGATGCTGAACAAACAACAGACGGAGGAGGGACGTGTACCGTCTTTTAGAACCCTACGGAGTCATTGAAGAGTGCACTGTGCTAAGAGGTCCGGATGGAAACAGCAAAGGTGGGATTACATCAATTTTTTATGTTCTCTTTGCATATTCTGTTAAATATAATGTTCAAATTTAATGTAGACATTCTATGCTGTCCAAGAACCAACAATTTGTTCTGAGTTGTCGCTCATTCAACATTGAAGACTCTTAAGAGATGGAGAAAAAGCACATATTTGAACATTAAACTTTTTATAGACTCCATTGTTTGTCCACCGAGGCTTTAGGGACACTGTTAGATGCTAATACAGCCTGGCATTTGGAAAAGCACTGTGGGAGTCTGAGTTTTCCTCTTGCCAGTGTTACGAAAATTGCTGTAGGATTATATCTGCTACTTAGGGGGTGGATCCGTGAATATCCAGTCTTATGGAAGAGAAGAAAAGGATAGATGTCAAACCGTTCCCTGTACAATAAGACAAGAAGACTACATTTCATTTAGCTCCTAATGTGTTTCATTTCAAAGCCTGTTTCTGCCAAAAACCCTTAATTCTTAAATAAAAACTGCATAAAATGCGTTCCGCTTGTATAAGGCACGTTAAGACCTATCCTTAATATTTTGACAGGTTTTTCAACGGTTTTCAATACGACTGCTCTCGAATCCCAAATGGGTTTGAATTCTCGTGATGAATATCTGCGGCGGCGTTTAAAACGATATCAATTATCCCGTATTTTGAGATTTGTTTGCATAGATGGGCATGTGGCAGTAAATAGCACGCTTGTTGCATCAGCACAGTCTCTAGAGGAGAAGCTTGCTTACCGTTGGAGGGCTTTCTGCCTCTCTCCAGTGTTTTAATGCGCTTCTCTACGCTGTGGCTAAAGTGTTTGTGTACCTTTTGTGTGTGTCTTTTTATTTCAGGCTGCGCCTTTGTAAAGTTCTCCACACACGCTGAAGCTCAATCTGCAATCAGCGCCCTGCACGGCAGTCAAACCATGCCAGTGAGTACACACTCCTCTAACACACACATACGTAAACAGAAAAACTCTCATTTTCACTTCTTTCTTTGATGTTCCTTCAACAATCAGTGGTTGCGATGACTTTCATACGCCTGTCCAAATATATTTTGGGGTCACTATTGAAAAAATCTTGTTGTGCTTAGAAAATGTATTAGAAATGTACTTTTTGTATTCTTTGGCTTTTATTTGGTTTTGAAAAACATGTTCAAATTTAAAGTGAAACTTTATTGAAAATATTATGTGGCGTAACCGGCAAGTGAACAGTAAAAACATATTTTACTTACACCTTGAACATGTGTGCACACTATAATCATTATTTTGTTTTGGAATATATTTTCCAAAGTAACGTGTTTTATATATATATATCTATCTATCTATCTATCTATCTATCTATCTATCTATCTATCTCTCTCTCTCTCTCTCTCTCTCTCTCTCTCTCTATATATATATATATATATATATATATATATATATATATATATATATATATATATATATATATAAGATATACAAATATCTTGAATTTATTATCATTAAGGATTTGGGGAGTCAAAACCATATTAATTATTTACAAATTAAAATAACCTTGCCTAATCATAAAAGGGTAAAATATATATATATATATATATATATATATATATATATCCATGCCGCCAATCCGTCATGTGGTGTAACCACAAAAATCTGTATATATATATTTTTAATTTTTATTAAAAATATATATATATATTTATAAAATTTGTATATTTATATAAATAAAATTATATATATATATATATATACAAAAAGTTTTATATATATATATATATATATATATATATATATATATATATATATATATCCATCCGTCAATTCCGTCATGTGGTGTAACCACAAAAAATCTTTTTATTAATTCAGAAATGTAGATTTTTTATTACATTTTTGCAAACAAAACTAATCTTGCCTCATCATAAAAAAAAACTTATCTCCATTATCTCACATTTCAAAATGATCAAATTATAGATGTTAAATATTTCAATTATATATTTAAAATTGAATGATTTGACCTATATAATTAGAAATGTTATAGTGTATATATATATATATATATATATATATATATATATATATATATATATATATATATAAGCATAAAAGGTACACCAGGCAATACAATCAATTCCAAGCACACAAGTAAGAACAGATCACTCATTTCCAGTTCCAAACTGCATATTTGGCCATATTGTTTTGTTGAATAGCTGCATTGCCAGCATATCAGCAAGTGGCCTTTGTCCGGCCGCTTCAATCTCGAGGACTGGACGCTGAGCCATAAAAAGCGGGCTATTCAGCACAGACTGTCTGAATCACACAGCTATTCAGTCACACACACATTGTTCGGCTCTCAGAAGTAGCTCACACGGCTGCTGTTTTATTTGCTAAAAGACTCCAGTTGGATACAAACGAGTTATGGAATTTTCGAAATGCGTTCGAAAGTGCTTTTTTTTGGTCATTTTCCACAATGCAGCGGCATTTATAAAGAAAACAGTTGACCCAGAAATTGAAAATTCTGCCTGTCTTTTCACCCTCACGTTATTTCAAACTTAATGATAACTGTATGACTTTGAACACAAAATGGAGATGTTTCGAAGAGTGCCCTCGCCATTTTATTTCCAGTTAAAATGTAAGTGATCATTTTTCATTTGAACTGTCCCTTTAAGAAATGCAATGCCCAGAGAAACGGTTAAAGAGATGGATCTGTGGTGTGATCTGCTCTCTGAATAACCTTTAGGGTCAACTGCAGGTGCAAATGATTCAGGGACACTGAAATATAAACCACAGTTCTAAAATCTTCACCTCACACACACACACACACTCAGACATCCTTTCCTCTCTCCTTCCCTCCAGAGTCCTCCCGGGACATTAGGCAATAGACTTGTTTACCTCACCTTTCACCACATTGACTGGTGAATTATTCATTGGCATGTACTGAGGTGGAGTGGAAGAGCGAGAAGAGAGAGAGAGAGAGAGAGCGGAAGGAACGGCAGATAGAAAAGTAAAAAGAGAGAGAGGTAGAGAGACAGAGGAAGAGTGGAGGAAGCTCACAGGGGAGGGATGGAAAAGGTTTACAGTCATCTCGGAAGGTAAATTGATTATGGAAAACCTTACCGGCCTCCATTCTCTTGAGTCTGAAGTTATAGAGGGAGGGGTCACGACTCACACAGCTCCCAGGTGCCAAAGTGAGATGTTTAGCCAGATAAGGAGTTCTTCTCAAGGCAGGGCTTGATGAAGCACTCATCCATCTGCAAACTCTTCAAAAGAAGCAGACGGCGAACATACCGAACACCCACCAGCCTCTCACGCCCTCGGGCCCCCATTCGGAGAATCTCATGCTGCTCGCAGTTACTAAAGTGAGCACATGATTTGAAAAATATCCAATCACTTCCCTAGACTGCAATACATCAAAGCAAAATGCCTCTCTCAAAAACTAGTCAAGAATGTATTATGTTTTATGTCAGAGATGTATTATTGAAGTTTGACTTAATTCATGTCTAAACAGGGCTTCTGCATCTGCGTGATTGGAATTGAAAGCGCAACAGAAAAAGGTGTGATGCGTCAACTTTACACTCGTCAAGTAATACGATTGTTCAGGCCATATAGTACAATACTGAACATGAAACTGTAATGAGAGACAATTTCTGTGTTTAATTTAGGAACAACAAGATCAGATTGTGAAGGTGATCCAGAAATGAACCACGGCAGAAAGAAAGTGTCGCGTGACAAATTAACAGCCTCAGGTAATTGGTTTATTCAGATTAAAGAGAAAAATGACAACCTACTCAAGAACGTTTTGAATTTAAATTAAGAGTAACTGAAACCCTAAACCAAGCTTTTAGTTAATGATCTGTAAGAATGGTAACTTCATTAATGCCAGTCATTGATTCCAGTAACTTTTTTGACATTTGTGTTAATAGTGTTTGATTTCTACAATATATGGTGTGAAAACGTCTTAGTGCTGCCCTCTTCAGGTTGAACGGTGGTCCTGCAGTTGAATTTTCATTGGATGTTTGCACTTCGTGCACGGCACGCAGAGTTTCAGCATAAGCCCACCACGCTCTGGGTAATTGTAAGCGGCAGCAGGAAAGAGCTTGTTCGTTGGAAACCACTTCATCAGTTAGCAACTGGAATTGCGAAGTATTGAAAATTGTATTCATCTCATTTTGCCCCTCATTCTTGTGGGGACTGCCCACTTTTTCCAGTATTTTTCAATATTGCCAGTGGGTGGAGTCAGGCTCTGACCAGGGGTTTAGTTACCCTTCAACTAGATTTCACTGTGGTCAGTGACATTGCTGAGATATGGACTGCTATAAAAAGCTGCCGGCAGAAATAACTGACGCCAACTTCATTGCTCTTAAGTAGTTTGGATTTCTGTCTTATGCAAAATATATGAACCAAATGATTATCAGATAACATATTTGATGTTTTATTTTACAAAATAGGACTTCTAAAGTTGAATGAAAATCACTGGGTGGAGCTACACTGCGCAATTGTAATAGAACTAATTAGGACAAATATTGAATTAACTGTCACTATCCGTATATACGGGAGATCTAACTTTACTTTGGATTTTATCATTAAATCCTGAATCTAATGACAAACTATATATCATTGGAAAGGTCTAAGTATTGCTAAATATATTTTGACTGCTGTTTGATCATTTTACCGATGATTTTTTGGCAACAGTGCTGCTGTAAACTTGTTTGGACCTTTGTCACAAAAAGTTGACGCACACACCTTTAATTTAAACTTTGGGTTTTCATGCTAAAAGTTCATAATCAGACATATAATCTATATTTTTCAATAAAAATTATAATATTATCCTCTAAACATTATAATAATATAACATTATCTTTTTTAGATTATATCACATATTTTAGTAGTTATCATAAATTATGTATCATTTGAAAGCTTACAGAGTCTGAGAATTCATCTCTGTGAAAACTGTTTTAATTTACCTTGTGTTACCATAGTAACGGCTTTTATTTTATCAGGCTCCTCCCCTTTTGGGCATCATTATATTCCATAATTTATGATCAAAACCTTTTCTAATCTTGACAAAGCACATATTGTAGAAACGTTGAAGTCAAGGTTCAAATTTTGTGACAGAACCTATATTTGGACAGAAATTTCTCAAATTTGTTAAGGCAGAATATATACAACTAAATTCAATGGAATTCAATGGATCTTGGTGGCTATTTTGTGGTATGCGCCTGAACAAAATCTCATGGGAACTTCAATTTTTGTGATATCAACTTCAAATTTGGAACAAAACTTGGTTAGATGTATGGCTTTGATTTTATAGTAATTTTATAGTAAAATGTTTAGTATATTATCCATAAAAATAAAAAATATATAGTAGCATATATTTGATTTACGGTAAATTTAAACTTACATAACGTTTTTATAATTTTCATTTTTTGAGTGTTTTCACTTCAGCAATATTCTGCTGAGTGTTTCTTTAAAACAAGACTAGACTTGGGTATGTATTCCATTTCCATTCAACCATTTAAGTTTGAGTAGTGCACTTTAAGCTGCCATTCTCAAAAAGGGGGGTGACTGCTAATGTATATGAAAAACAAGACTTTAAATCAATGGGATTTCACTGTGGAAGCTGATTTGCAAGGTGTGAATCGCAAAAGTAAGCTTAAAAATTAAGAAGTGAGTTTTTCAGCGAAGTACAATGACGACAAATGACACCCAATCCAGAATATATTTCAGATGTAATGTATGTCTGTTAAATTTTGAGTTAAAAAGACCAAAAAGATTTCAATATGAGTGAGAAAAGTGCTATGCAAACTAAATCAGGAAACCAAATGGAAATGTTCGTAATGCTCATTGTTGCTATATGTATGAACACAAAAAACTTTGCTTTAGCATGCAAACATATTTGCATTTGTTGCTTATATACACCAGCCAGCCTACTTTCACAACCCTCAAGTTGCACCTATTCCTAGAATCAGATGCAGCTTCCAAGTTATTACAGTACAGAAGTCCAGATGAGAGAAAGAAGTGCTAATTCGCTTTTAAATACCATGCATACGCACAGTCTGCTGAGTGATTGTGCTTATCTGGGCTGCAAGAAACTGGTTACTATTGCAAGAAATGCTTGATGCTCTAAGTCCAATTTGAATCTATATTCATCTCAATCTCTGCTCTATCTCATAGTCAGGTGCATTATCTTCATGCACACACAGTCCACTTTCTATGTTTCCCCAATTGTCTGTCTGTTTTGCTTGCTAGAATAGCCATGAGGTTGAGAGCTACATACTCTAAACAAATTTTTCAACTTTAGAACTTGTATGTTTCCAGACTTGGTGTGAATATGCATATGCACTAATACGAAGAGCATATGTTAGAGCGAGCAGGTTTGAGTAAATAGGTGTCCTTTGGACTTCCTTGATATCCGTGACGCCTCTCAGCCCTTCTTCCCATTTCGTGCTTTTTCACGGTACTTAAAAATTCTACTGCTCTGTTAAAGCAAATTGCCAAACTTCAGGAAGGCCTTGTAATACGGAAGACCAGGGACGAAATTACGCCAGAAGAAGGTTGGAAGGGTCAAGGAACTCTAGCCCCCTGCTTCGGTCTCATTTCAGCCGAGTGTGTACCAAGGGATCCACGGTATTCCAAGAATACAGGAAATGAAACTGGCCGCTGCTATCTGATATTACAATCTCCTTGGTTTAGGAGAAGCGGGGGCCGCCCACCAATTTCCACTGTCTATGGTTGAATGGCAATGTGTTCAGCTGGATTTTCATTTCCTCATGATTGTGTGGATATCTGCGCAATAACTACTGGACAAATACTGGCCCAAAATTGCAGACAGCAATGTCTGGTTACACACAGCCTGAGCTTGAATGATGCTGGAGGTTTACATGCACTTTGATGTAAAAATTAGTAACACTTTAGGGTCCAATTCTCACAGTATATGTACTGAAACCAGCAATATTACATGAGAG
>JAQIUQ010007583.1:0-102512 GCA_030378365.1 Hybognathus amarus | reverse complement strand
ATCTTACTTGAGTTCAGTTACGTATTGCTATGCACCAAACCATGACGCCCGCAAGTACATGCATATCACAGAAAGCACCGGTGACTGTTTTAAGGGGAACATGAATTAAGTTGTGCAGGCTATGGCTTTTGATTAGCATCATGCCTCTTCGCTATTATAAGTTACTTTTCCATTGATTGCACTTGAGCAAACGTCACCGAACCAACCCCACGTCAATCTGATCGTACGCCTCCAGTGATTTCCAGACTCGGAATTGCTCACAATGTGTAAAAACTCCTCACCAATACCAGATAATGCTACACATGAAAATACTGAATCTGAGGCAAAGCTGCATAATCATTGCTCAGTGCTTCCTTCGTTACTGCATACGGATCCACACCATTTATGAATGAAATTTTCTCTCTGTCTTTTTTTAATAGTCTCTTTATAATATATATTCACTTTGTCTTTTCATGATTTGCATAATAATATAAACAGAAATAAATATTTGTTTGTAAAACGACATTCTCTCTGATAAAACTTTGTAAAAACCTATGGTAAACACAGCGGTTTTGCCCTCAAATAATATGGCGTCTCCGGGGAGGTCACGTGACATTAATTCGCCTGTGGGAACTATGTATAGGATAGGCTAACGTTAGATAACCCTCTTTATTCTATATCTAGATTTATGAAACATTATTATTCTAATGTAGCCTATAAAGACATCGTTATATTGTTGTGTGAGATTTAAAAAAAAAACCTCAGGACAGGTTAATCACTTTTGGGGGCTGGTGGTGTCACGGAGTATAAAAATGTGAGTGGTTTGTTTTGCCAGGTATGCGTCACAGTGGGTCCTGCTCATTGTAAACTCAAGGTGGTGAGTAATGGTGATAGTGTTGGGTTTGATTGAGATGTGTACGTTAGCATGTTTGTGGCTAGCAGGAGAGTTGAATACATCCTCTGGTTTTCTCTCTGGTGTGCACTGGCCCTTGCGATAGCTGCCAGGTAAGTTTCCATATTTTAAAGAGTTTTCTTGGTTAACGGGAGACTGAATTGCTTAATGTATGTTTTCAGTTTGTTTCCTAAGGGGCTGCATATTCTCATAAGGTGAGAGAAGATGTGTAGTTCAGTGCTGCAAATCTCCTGGGGTATGTATGATTTTAAGTTGATTTAGTTTGTTTTTAATTCTAAAGCCCTATAGAGTGCCGAAGTTACGACGTCGCTCTGTAGGCCAAAACGCGGAAGTGAGCTAGCATTTTAGCATTACGGTTCCCTCGCTCTATAAAGCCTATGGGATTTTTGAATGGGTTTTTGCTAAATCGCCTGAAATAAGGTCTGTGGTGAACAGAGCCTCTAAATATTTTCACGTTTTGATCTATGACATAGAACACACGGTTATAACCTGCTTGGGTTTTTTTTTAAACTTTATTGAGTCTGATTGTGCTTTTTAAAATCTTTATATATTCAAATGCATTATGCAATATATGTGAGTTTGCTGGTGTCTTTGCAGTTAATTTCAGAGTTGTCTCCATGGATCCCAAATATGTGCCTTCTGATCAAATGGTAAGACCAGATGTTTCACCATTTTGAGTGTTCCGACCATAAATTAAAAGCAAATTAAATGCAGGTTCTTTTAAGATGCAGAAATTTCAACTTCAATGACTGCTTTTAAATGTTTATTGTTTCCTCAACGGAGCTGATATTGAACCCAGAGGCTCAGATGGGGATGTACACCCTAAAGGCTTTTATTGCTGACCGAGAAGTCTCCCAAGTTTTTGAGGTGAAAAAATACGGTAAGTTGATCTGTATGTGCAGTTCAATGACAGATCTGAGGCCTTAACCTAAAGCGCTTTGTTTCTGGTTTAGTTTTGCCCAAGTCTGATGTGACTAAACACACCGCAGACCTACAGCGTTGCAGTTATGGGACTGAAAGTTGAGTCCTGTGGCAAGTGAATGATGCTTTATTTTCTTGTCTTGTGGTTGGTCAGTTCTTTATTTTGTTCTGATGTTTCCCAGTTTGTCCGTTCCAGTTGTCTGTCAGCGTCAATATGGCTCCAGCAGTGCAGATTCTGGTCTACATCGTTCTTCCCGGTGAGAATTTAGTTGCTGCTAATGTGCCGTTTGACACTGATATGTGTTTCCAGAACCATGTACTGAATGATGTGGCTATTTTTCAATTTGGGAATGTTGGTGTGTGTGTGTCCTACAGCGTGTTGGTCCTTGTTCCAGGTATCTCTGCAGTTTTCTCCAGCTGTTCCTGTGGAGGGAAATGTTCTGATGGTTCCTGCTCAAGCAGGATCTCTGTGTAGCCTCAGTGCTGTAGATTCATTCATTAAAAACCAACACATTATGACTTTAGTCTTCTTTTTAGGTCTTCTTTTAATGTGACGGAAGGACGGACGGACGGACGAGAAGTAAGATATTTTGTTTCGGAGGCCGGAGGACTGGAGGCCGGAGGACTGGAGGACTGGAGGCCGGGAGGACTGGAGGCCGGAGGACTGCAGGCCGGAGGACTGCAGGCCGAGGACTGGAGGCCGGAGGTAAAAAAGATATATATTTTTTTAAATTAAATGAAGATATCCATCCATCCATCCATCCATCCATCCATCCATCCATCCATCCATCCATCCATCCATCCATCCATCCATCCATCCATCCATCCATTCCATCCATCCATCCATCCATCCATCCATCCATCCATCCATCCATCCATCCATCCATCCATCCATCCATCCATCCATCCATCCATCCATCCATCCATCCATCCATCCATCCATCCATCCATCCATCCATCCATCCATCCATCCATCCATCCATCCATCCATCCATCCATCCATCCATCCAGTCCATCATCCATCCATTCCATCCATCCATTCCATCCATCCATCCATCCATCCATCCATCCATCCATCCATCCATCCATCCATCCATCCATCCATCCATCCATCCATCCATCCATCCATCCATCCATCCATCCATCCATCCATCCATCCATCCATCCATCCATCCATCCATCCATCCATCCATCCATCCATCCATCCAGAGGACCCATGGCGCCCGCCCTTGCTCCCCTTTCAGTGTGGCCTCGGGCGGGCGCCATGGTCCCATGGCGCCCGCCCTTGCTCCCCTTTCAGTGTGGCCTCGGGCGGGCGCCATGGTCCCCATGGCGCCCGCCCTTGCTCCCCTTTCAGTGTGGCCTCGGGCGGGCGCCATGGTCCCCGAAATGGAAATTCGGAGATATACATCTTGTTCGGCTTGAGCCAGGGATCGCAGTGATGCGAAAATCGTGATTCTAGCTCAAACGGTCTAGGAGTTATGCACAATTTAGTACTTTTTGATTTTTTACCGTCCCCCAGGGGGCCATGTGGAGGAGTGGGAGGAGTTGGATCTGGATCCGACTCCTCCCATGTGGAGGAGAATCCACAGGGAGGAGTCGGATCCAGATCCAACTCCTCCCTGTGGATTTCATGTTCTGCACACCACTTTACCATGGAAGCTTGTTTCTTTTTTCTTGAAAATGGAAAAAAAATGTAAGCCCTCCAGTCTGCTTCTGTTTTTGTGCAAAAAAAAAAATTTCTCCAATTTTCTTGAAACTCTGGATTCTGATAGAGGGCCATGGGACTTAGACCTGAGTGCAAAAATGGAGGTTTTAGACCCTTCCAGAGCTGAGATATTGAGATCCCACGTAGCATTTATGCCATTATAAATATCTCAATATCTCAGCTCCGGAAGGGTCTAGAGCCTCCATTTTTGCGCTCAGATCTAAGTCACATGGCCCTCTAGTTCCTTAAAAAAAAAAAAAAAACTGAACATGAACTAGTTCAGTATCATCTGTGTGAACTGAACTTCGAGCTAGTTCTTTTTAAGGATGAACTGGCACAACACTGCTTACAATTGCTATATATGTCAGAGGTCGCACACCTCTGGAGCAACTAGGGGTTAAGTGTCTTCGATCAGGGACACATTGGTGTCTCACAGTGGATTCGAACCCGGGTCTCTCATACCAAAGGCATGTGTCTTATCCACTGTGCCAGTATTTTATATGCTTTTTAAGCACTTAAAACTGCAGTTTTTTTCTTTTAAACATCAACATCTCATACATTCCCTACTCATGGGATAGAAGAGTCCATCATATGCGCACTTGATAGTCTCTGCAGAATTAGTAGGTCATCCGGGTACTTTTTGCCTACTCTTTTATGAGTACTGTGAATTCAGAGATACTTCTTCTGTCACTTCTTCTGCTTTTTAAAATCTTTATATAGGCTTAAAAGTGTATAAATTTTGGATTAACTTGTAAAGATTATCTTGCTAGACAAAACGTGTAAGGGTCACTCACAACCCTTTGTTAAACAGAGATCTTGTTTTTTTGCAATTTTCCAAAAGTCTATGGGGAAAATGCATTGCTTTTCAACCAGAGGGAACCCCATGGGGGGAACCCATGCGCCGCTAGCTTCCGAGTTGTCCAACAAAGTGATGTCATCACTTCGGCACTCTATTCGCATAGGATTAAGTATTATCTGGTGACCTTTAGAAATTTGTAATAATTGCGGAGTTTGTCTATGATCTTAATCCCGTGCGAATCGGCCATGTCTGTAATTTGTAAAGTAAAAATTCCCCCGCAAATGACCTACTATATTTCGCCGAACACCGAGGTCCTGTGATAATATTAGTCCCGTGCGAATCGACATCTCTGTGATTTGGCCGAATCGTATATAATTTTTTCAAGGTTTTTGTTTCATCTGCGCCTTTTTATCCAGCCTATTTTGAGTTCTGTCTAAACTGAGTTAATTTTGTTTCTGAGTAAAAGTGTTTGTTGCTTTGGTTTATGTACTTTTGTTTTACAAGTGTAAAATCTGTTGTATGTGAGTAGTTTGTGTTTTCTTTTTTATTGGATCACTGAACGGGAGGGGTTGGCTGTGGTTATAATTTATAAATCTTCCTCTTTGTTCAAGGGAAGGTCTTCAGAGCGACTGAAGAGAGCAAAATCATGTTCAGCCGTTACCTTTGACCTTCATCCAAACAGACAAACTTATTTACAATCCAGGACAAACAGGTGAGCTGTGAATGACCCTTGGTTGAAGCTATCATCTTCAAATGCATTATGCAATATATGTGAGTTTGTTGGTGTCTTTGCAGTTAATTTCAGAGTTGTCTCCATGGATCCCAAATTTGTGCCTTTTGATCAAATGGTAAGACCAGATGTTTCACCATTTTGAGTGTTCTGACCATAAATTAAAAGCAAATTAAATGCAGGTTCTTTTAAGATGCAGAAATTTCAACTTCAATGACTGCTTTTAAATGTTTATTATTCCTGTCTGTCTTGCAGTGCAGTCATCCATCCATCCAGTCTGAGTTTGCTTCGGTGTAAGACTTTGAATGGAGCCAATGCAGCTTTTTGCACTTTTCTTTCTTTGCAGATTTTCTCTGAGCTGTTACATTTGTTTTAATAGGACAAAGATAATAACCGGATTGGTCAGTGGACAAATGTTTCCTCAACGGAGCTGATATTGCTGATAGGCTTTTATTGCTGACCGAGAAGTCTCCCAAGTTTTTGAGGTGAAAAAATACGGTAAGTTGTTCTGTATGTGCAGTTCAATGACAGATCTGAGGCCTTAACCTAAAGCGCTTTGTTTCTGGATTAGTTTTGCCCAAGTCTGATGTGACTAAACACACCGCAGACCTACAGCGTTGCAGTTATGGGACTGAAAGTTGAGTCCTGTGGCAAGTGAATGATGCTTTATTTTCTTGTCTTGTGGTTGGTCAGTTCTTTATTTTGTTCTGATGTTTCCCAGTTTGTCCATTCCAGTTGTCTGTCAGCGTCAATATGGCTCCAGCAGTGCAGATTCTGGTCTACAGCGTTCTTCCCGGTGAGAATTTAGTTGCTGCTAATGTGCCGTTTGACACTGATATGTGTTTCCAGAACCATGTACTGTATGATGTGGCTATTTTTCAATTTGGGAATGTTGGTGTGTGTGTGTCCATGTTGGTCCTTGTTCCAGGTATCTCTGCAGTTTTCTCCAGCTGTTCCTGCGGAGGGAAATGTTCTGATGGTTCCTGCTCAAGCAGGATCTCTGTGTAGCCTCAGTGCTGTAGATTCATTCATTAAAAACCAACACATTATGACTTTAGTCTTCTTTTTAGGTCTTCTTTTTATGATCTTTTAATGTGACGGAAGGACGGACGGATGGACGGACGGAAGTAGAGATATTTTGTTTCGGAGGACTGGAGACCGGAGGTAAAAAAAAAATTGTTTTAAAAATTAAACATCCATCCATCCAGTTTTGGGGACCCATGGCGCCCGCCCTGGCTCCCCCTTCAGTTTGGCCTCGGGCTTCATTCGCCGCCATGGCGCCCGCCCTTGCTCCCCTTTCAGTGTGGCCTCGGGCGGGCGCCATGGTCCCCGAAATGGAAATCGGAAATATGCTTCTTGTTCGGCTTGAGCCAGGGATCGCATTGATGCGAAAATCGTGATTCTAGCTCAAACGGTCTAGGAGTTATGCGCAATTTAGTACTTTTAGATTTTTTACTTTTAGCCATGGCCGTCCCCCAGGGGGCCATGTGGAGGAGTGGGAGGAGTTGGATCTGGATCCGACTCCTCCCATGTGGAGGAGTGGGAGGAGTTGGATCTGGATCCGACTCCTCCCATGTGGAGGAGTGGGAGGAGTTGGATCTGGATCCAACTCCTCCCTGTGGATTTCATGTTCTGCACACCACTTTACCATGGAAGCTTGTTTCTTTTTTCTTGAAAATGGAAAAAAAAGGAAGCCATTCAGTCTGCTTCTGTTTTAAGTTTTATATCTCTGATTCAGATACATAATTTTAATTTCATATGGGCCATTCTACGGAAATGTTCATTTTTCTGTCCCTGGCCTTTTACAGAAATACTTTAAAAATACTTTAGGCTTACAAGTTCTTTATATTTTAAAATGAAAATAATTTAATTAAAAGCCAATTGTAATATACATGTTAAGTTTCACATGAGTTTAAAATCATTCAAAATTACAATAAAAATTCTGAAACTATGTTTCTCTATGTCAACTATTTTAATATATATATTTTTTTGTGTTAGTCTCCTCCTGTTATGTCATTCTGCAATAAAAAAAAATAAAAAAGCTTGTTTCTTTTTTCATTAATGCAAGAAAACACAATAACAATAAGGCAAAATCAAAGGGCAAAATGCAAAATTACATAAAATCCCTCAAAAAAAAAAACGAACAGAGCACAACTCTGTAAGAATGAAGCAAATTAATTAGAAGAAAGAAAGACAGAAAACGATGATATAAAAAGTCAAAATTATGACATGGAAGATTCAAAATTATGAAATGAAAACAAGTGCGCTGCCATGGCCCACTGGGGACCAATGGATGGTAAAGAGGTTCGCCTTGTGCGCTGCCATGCCCACTGGGGACCATGGCAGCGCAAAAGGCGCCACTTTCGTCACTAGCTTTTGTTACTGAATTTTTTTTTTTTTTTATGTGACGGCCGGAAGGACTGACGGGCGGAAGTCCGTCCGTTCGGACTTTTTTATTTATTTATTTATTTTTTATTGAATTTTCAAATCACAGAGTTTGATATCAAGTTCTTGACATTTCTTTTACACATTTTCTGATAAGTATTACATCTGATAAGTAAAACATGAGACAACAATAATTTGGAAAAAGATGAGGAAAAAAAAGAAAGAAAAAATAAAGATATGGGCATTTTTTTTTTTTTTACAGACTTAAAATACATTTTAAAGGCTGATTTGAAATTAGCAAAGTTAGGTTTTGAGTTACTCCACTTGGTTTGATGAATATGAAATTTTCCTAATAATAGAAACAAATCGATAACATACATTTTTCTTATAGGAAAGTCAAAATCATTTGTTGGCTATGAAGTAAGACTGAAGACAAATTTAAGACAAGGTTGCAATTCATTTTAAAACCTAGAAATTGAGACATCTCATTCCAAAAGATTGAAGAATATGGACATTCAAAGAACAAGTGCACAATAGACTCTCTTTCACAATTACAAAAACAGCAATTGTAATCAATATCCAGATGAAAACACTTTAATGTGTCTTTCACAGGATATATTCTGTGAGCAATTTTAAAAGACACTTCTTTTGGTTTTATTTGATACACAATACTAAGAACTCCCCAAAAATGTTCCCACTCAAATGAGGGAAACATATTAATCCAAACAAATTTAGATGGAGGGGAAGAGATACTGACGAAAAGAGATCTAATCAATTTGTTACTGCATTTATCATTAATTAAATCAAGTTTATCTAAGAACAAATGTTTGGAGACTTTACTTGCAGTGTTACCCCTAGAGCTCTGATTTCTGAATAGAAATAATATTTTGGCAGGAATAGACTTTATGACAATGTCATATTCTTTAACAGTAATGTGGCACTTAAATTTCATACATAGTTCAGTAATACTCAAAAACTGACCATCAGAGTTCAACAACTGACTTACTAAAAGTATATCGGACTCAAAACAATGTCTTAAAAATAATGATTTTCTTCTGTGTGTTATATACTTATTATTCCAAATAAAAAAAGGAGTGAGGAGAGAAGTTATGTTTAAAAGCCTTAGCTGGAGGACACTAAAAAGCCGAAGAGAACCGTGGTGACAGTCAGGGGGATGGCTGGCAGGAGGATTTTGGAGTGGCAGTGATTTGCAGCTGGTAATGGATGGTAAAGAGGTTCGATTGAGTAAGATAGTGGCTTATCTTAAAAAGCATTTAACAAATGAACGTGAACTAGTTTATTTTTAGATTTGTGAACTTAGTTCCTTTAAAAAAAAAAAAAAATTTGAACATGAACTAGTTCATTATCATCTGTGTGAACTTCGAGCTAGTTCTTTTTAAGTATGAACTGGCACAACACTGACCTCAAGAAGCATATTTCGCCCATATAGACTGTAATAGATTTCGCCTCAGATTCGCTAAATGGACGAGTAAAATACTGGCAACAATTTTTAATAGAAAATGGCTTGATATTGTCAGAATGTGGACATTTTTTACAGGCAACTACATTGATAATGTGATGTAATGTACATTGAATCATGTTTAATTTGGACTTCTCTGTGCATGCTCTTTGACGTGGACCCCATAGACCTCCATTATATCACTGTTAGACAAAAACGGCATGACCGAAAAATATCAAAATTGAAACTATGTGGAAACAAAGACACCTACATCTTGGATGCCCTTGAGTTAAGCTAAAACATACCAAAAATTTATTTCAAAGTGAACTATCCCTTTAACAGATTTTATTATTTTATTTAAATTTTTTAATTTGCTGCTGCTCTTCTCCTAGCAGCTCCTTTGCGGCTATTTTGAATTTCATTCACAACTCAATTTTGGCAAAATATGTCATTGCGTTTTACTTTTGAATGCCACTGTGGATCATATATGTCACACAAATACACTCTAAAACTTGACTGCTCACATAACAGATATAACTACAAAGCGTACGTCTCCAACCATCTCACACTCGTCCTAGTGCCTTTACCGAGGAGACAAGCACACACATGCACAAATGCACACACACAAAGGGGCCCTGAAAATAATCACTGTGGAGATTGAAGCTTATAAAGCGAGCAAAGCACACACACACACACAAGATCACACATAGAGCTGTTGTTCAGGCTGGGGTCCTGAGAGTGGGGTTCAGAGCAGCCAGTGTCCCGTCTGGCAGGAAGCACTCTGCATTCTCAGCGACGTGCCTTGAGTGGACAAATCATGCTGATTGTGTGGGAGAGAAACCCAGCGCTGCTCCCAAGATGAAGGCAGAGAGGGAGGCATCATGCAAAAAGACAGCCGTTCCTTCCCTATTTCTTCTCGTATGGCTTCTCATCTTTTCCGTGGCAGGTAAGACAACATCATGACTTTTCTATGGTTCATGTTGAGGGAAAACTTTCTAAAGAGGAAGAAGAAAAAGTGTACGCTGTTGTCAGTTTCACTTTTCAGTGTGTGTTTTGTTTGTGGGTGGCTGGGTGACACACAACGCAAATAGAGCGATCAGTCAAGTTTAATTAGTACACTCGATAAAATTTGAAATGTGTGTGTGTTTTTTTTGTTTTGTTTGTTTTTAGAAGCATTGCCTAAAAAGTATTCATGTAATAGTGAGGACATTAAAAGACAATTTGAATTATTGTAATATTAAATAAACGCTCAAAAATGCAATTTGGCAAATAAATAAATAAATAAATCATGCTATCTTTCATCTCCATCCATGCATTAGATTCATTTTAAATTACGCATTTGTGCAAAAGGTACAAACAGCAAGTTCAGGACAATCACAATGGCATGAGTCAGTTGGCATTAGCTTGATGAAATCACATTTTCTTGTGACTAGCCTATCAGGTAAAGATGTGTCAGGAAAGGGGCCGAATGGAAGAACATGTCCTAACTAAAGCCCAGTCTTCCTCAGAGAGCTTTGATTAGCAGAATCACTGGGCCTCACTGTCTACATCCCCCCATCCACAAAAGAGCATGTCTCTTGCACAGCTGCCCCTGATTGGAGGAGAGCGAGCCCACAATCCAGACCTTTGTTAGCTCATTCTGGCAAGACCTCAGCACTGAGAATTGTTACCACAGCGATTGAGCCATGCCACGCTGACTCGCGCTGCCCTGGCAAAGCAGGCAAGGACATGTTGACTCACACAGAAGCAATAAGCACAACGATATTTACCAGCAGGTATCTCACTGGAGAGTTCAGCAATGTGTTTTTGCACTTCATGCTTCAGCAAAAAAAAAAAATAAAAAAAAAATAAAATGGTTTATAAATATCATAAATTAATATAGAAATAATTGTATTTAAATTGTGTGTGTATATATATATATATATATATATATATATATATATATATATATATATATATATATATTTATCCTATAAATATATAATAGAAATATTTTATGGAAAATGTAAAAATATATATACACACACATCGACTAAATCTATAATATATATGAAATACTTCTATAAAATATTATTAAAAATGTATTTATATTTATTAAAGTAAGCATAGGCCCTACTTAAAGGAGTAGTTCACTTTTAAAAACACTTTTGCTGATAATTTACTCACTCCCATGTCATCCAAGATGTCCATTTCTTTCTTTCTTCAGTCAAAAAGAAATTAAAGTTTTTGATGAAAACAGTCCAGGATTTCTCTCCATATAATGGACTTCAATGGGAACCAAATGGTTCATGGTCCATACGACAGTCTCAGTGCAAACTGCAAACTGTTCAAAGGGCTTTAAACGATTCCAAACGATGAATAAGGGTCTTATCAAGCAAAACAATTGCTCATTTAAAAAAAAAGTTCAAGTTTTATGAGCTCAAATGTTCGCTTTGCTCTGTTCTGTGATGCTCCTTTTCGAACTTGTACATCAAAATGTACGAATCTTTTCCGAGTCAATTTGTTCATTTCATTTGTTGAATGAACCAAACGACGCTTGATAAGACCCTTATTCATAGTCTGGATTTGTTTAAAGCCCTTTGAACAGTTTGCAGTTTGCACTGAAACTGTCTTTTGGACCTTGAACCGTTTGGTTCCCACTGAAGTCCATTATATGGAGAAAAATCCTGGAATGTTTTCATCAAAAAACTTTAATTTCTTTTCGAACTGAAGAAAGAATGACATGGACATCTTGGATGACATGGGGTGAGTAAATTATCAGCAAACGTTTTTTTACAAGTGAACTACTCCTTTAAATCAAATGTAGGCATATTTTTATTAATGTATCAGAAATGTTCATCGAAAGCTACTTACTTGTCTACTTATTTGAACTACTTATTTGTCAGTATGCAGGGTAAACTGGGGCAACTTGTCACATGCTTTACTTTAGTGAATATTGTTTCAGAGTGGGTTTACAGTAATGTACAGTTCATTTAGCTCGCACACAAGCTTTAGTTCCACTGTAATGTGTCTGTGGATGTGTTTATAGGTGGGGTGAACATCAGCAGCCCGTCTCTTATAGTGCGAGGAACACTCGGAGGCTCGGCCCTTCTCTCTGTGACCTACAGCAGCACCAGCTCTGACCAGCCCGTTATTAAGTGGCAGCTGAAGAGAGACAAACCAGTCACTGTGGTCCAGTCCATTGGTACGGAAATCATTGGGAACCTTAGGCCCGAGTACCGCGGTCGAATCCTCCTGTACGAGAACGGCTCCCTGCTCCTGCATCACCTGCAGCTGTCTGATGAGGGTGTGTATGAGGTGGAGATCTCCATCACTGATGACACCTTCACCGGGGAGCGATGCGTCAACCTAACCGTGGATGGTAAGACAGCCGTGGACATTTCATCTACAGTATGTGAACTTTCCTTATTCATGTTGTCCTGTTCTATCACAGTTCCAGTGTCCCGGCCTTTTGTTCACATGGTGGCCTCGTCCGTCCTGGAGCTGACTGAGTTCTTCATACTCAACTGCACTCATGACAGTGGCACCAAACCCACGTATAGCTGGCTGAAGGGCGGGAAATCTTTGGCCAATGATTCGCGTCTGCTCCTGTCACATGACCAGAAGGTCCTGACCATCTCCCGTGTTGTGATGTCAGATGATGACATCTACAGCTGCAGGGTGGAAAACCCCATTAGCAGTATGAAGAGCCTGACGGTCAAACTCACTGTCTACAGTAGGTGTTAAGACTCCAATGTCACCTTCATGCACAAAAATAACACAGTCACGTAGGTCACTTTTTGAAGAGTGACAGTCATAGTCAACATAAAAAAGAGCAGCAGATAAAAAAAATAAATAAATAAAAATAGCAACAGGACCAACACTAGTGTAGCCTATATAAATCATTCATTTTGGATGAACTGTCTGTTAATTCTGAGTGTTTATATTATAAAAAGGGCTGATGAAGGAGATGTTTACGAGGAGTTTTGCTCCGCTGGAGCTCAGCTGATCCTTTCCTCCATCTACCTCTCCACTTGCACACATTTCTGTCAGAACACTGAGCTCAGTGGGGTCCTGCATTCCCTCTGCACAGTCTACCCTTTAAAAAAAGCCCCCAAGTTGCCCCATTCATTCCTGCACTTGGTATTCCTGGCAACCTGTGCAATCAATCTTCCATTTAAGGAGTCCTTAATTTGGACCTCGTTTACAGAGTAGTTTGGTGTTTTAGAGCACTTAGTTTTTTAGAGAGAGAGAGAGAGGGGGGTGGGGGGTATTGGGGGGCTGGGAAGATGTACAATGTCAACCTGTATTCTCCTTTTAAATTTTGCAGGACGGAGTTCTCTATATATCATCCTCTCCATGGGAGGCATTTTCTTGCTCATCACCTTGGTGACTGTTTGCGCCTGTTGGAAACCCTCCAAAAAGTACCAGCTCTATTATTCATTCTCTTTTGATAAATTTAAAGCAAGCCACAATAAATCTCAGCAGCTCGTACTGTTCTTGTAAGAAAAGCCTTTGTGCTTCAAATGTTAAGAGGCCAAAGTTCCACAGATCAGATGAAAACAAAGAACTGATTAAATTGGAAAGAACTCATCTTGTACACATTTAGCTTTCTGTTTAATATGATATTGAAATTGCAATTTCTATCACAGTCAGATATGCTGCTAACAAAAATACATTGTTATTCTTTCTACAGAAAAAGGCAACAGCTTGCCAGACAGAGCAGACAAAATTTAGCAGAGCAGAGTAACGACAATCATGATGGTAATTTTGTTCATTGTTGCAGAAAAATCTCAAGATAAATCTCTTATTTTAATATTTTAAAGGTGCACTCAGTATTTTTTCCCTTATTAATTTTGACTAAAACTAAATTTAGAAATACATCAAAGCTATATATATATATATATATATATATATATATATATATATATACATACATACATACATACATATATATATATATATATAGCTTTGATGTATTTTTAAATTTAGTTTTAGTCATTTTAGAAAAAATTACATGTAAAAAAACTTAAATTTAATGCCAAGGCAAGATCTCTGTGCCAAGGCAACATTTAATTTCTTTAATATTCACATTTTATTTTATTTTATTTACCAAAATAATAATTAAAAAAAAAGTTTTATTTTTGAGTGGGTCAGCCATTTTGAGATCACATAACAGCAGAATAATAGGCTACTATATTGTTTATCTCTGTAACCTCCGTAATTGGACAAAAATTCATGAATGACTGACTGTAAATATTTAAATCCTGTAATGTTACTTAAAATATTTGTTGTATTCTTTATCCACACTAGGTGTCAGTCCAAGGCCACTTTCATATCAAACAGAGCAACATTAAATAATACTGAGTGCACTTTTACACTTTTTTCCCTTCAAATCAGTGTATAATACAAAGGAATTATTTGTTTTTAATTACTAAAATATATATTTTTATGAAATCTTGAATGCTCTCTTTACAGTAGTTGATATCGTGCCTGCTAGAAATTACCATAACCGTCGGAACCCAGGTGGACTATATGTCCTCAAAGAAACGGTACGAACATTATTATTATTATTAATATTTTTATTATTGCTGTTGTTGTTGTTTTCATTTTTTCATTATTTTTACTTTTTTATTATTATTATTTCCAGGATTTCCCTGAGGGAACAGATGAGTCTTCTTGTAATTATATCAGTCCAACTGATCCCCTCAGCCCACCTTGTTATTCCAACATGGCTCCACCTTGCGATGCACACTCTGCAGATGCTTATATACATTCAGGAAGAAGATACCCCCATACGCCTGTCCCCTCTCCTCCATCAACTCCTCATTCGACTCTCACTCCACCCTCTCCTGTCCCCAACAGCTGGGCAGTTTAAACCGCAAGCCCCGCCCCCCAGGACTAAGCCCCTCCCCTCCACATGCAGAAGAACTTCCAGTTGAACCAAGAACATTATGCACTACCACAGCCTTCCCCAATGAGCAGGACGGATGAATAGTTTTAAATGTGAATATCAAGGATAATATCAGAATATGAGATTATGTATGTGTGTGGGTATTTTAATTAATCATTTTTATTAGTTATCCTATGTACATTTAGTATTTCATGCTTTCCAAAAGCTTAGATGAATGAATTGTGTACAAGACCAAAACTTAAATCAGTAGTTATAAAGTAAAAACTGATTACATGGATGTACTGGATTTTTATATATATACTAATAGAACAATTTGCTTTCATTAATCTTTCAGAACTTTTTTTTGTGCTGTGGTTTAAAAGAAATGGCTCAAACTAAACTAAACCCAAAACAATACTATAAATAGATAAATATAGCGTTTAATTTCATCTATAATTGAGCATTATTGTGATCTGTTAGGTGTTACTGTAAATATGATTTCTTCATTGCCAGTATTAAAATGATTTTATTCTTTTGACTCCTTTTTTGGGACAGAAAACAAAAGTAAATCTCTCAAATAATATCACATTCTTTCTGAATGTCTAAAAAAGGACATAAAGGCCTGGTTTCTTCTTGAGACAAAACAATGGCACTGGCATATTTGAAGATATATCAGTGCAAGCTGCTTTCAATTTTAGTCTGGGATTAAGTTTGAAGCCTCGTCTGTGAAACAGAGGGGAAATACAGACTTTATACACGTTTCAACCACCAGAGGGTCCCACATTACTATCAATCAATAAAACATATGCGTCAGCCTAGACCACAAATAGCCAGAAAGTGCAGTTTGACTAGGCACCTCTTCAACCTTTCTCTCTCCTTGGTTTTTGTCAGTGGAACAATAGAAATAGTTTTTAATTGAGCCACTTCATCTTGATTTATGGAGTAGCCTAGGCTCCACACATTTTGATATTTTCTCCTAAGGACAAAAAGTTTGACTCAGGTTTTGTTAGCCAAATACAATTTAAAAGATAGTTTAAATAAATATGTTGAACTAGTCAGCTACATTATATCTTAATGTTTAATCCACGTGTTTAAAAACGCTGGTGACGTCATGAGATAAACACTAGGTGACACATGACACGAGAGTTCAGAAGAGAAGTTATGGTTAGAGGCTGCGTCCGAAATCCCATAGGCCTACTAAGAGTAAGTAGTTACTCAAATGCTTTTACTATTTGCACTCTGCCACATAGTAGATATATGTAATTTCAGCTAAAAATGTAAATGTGTTTTGCTTAACCTATGTATGTAGGGCTACAATTTATTTCTAAAGGTGTAACCAGTGTGTTGTTTGTTTACCTTTACGTCTGTTACCCTTTAGCTTACCAGTTTTTTTTAATTCGGTAACACTTTACGATAAGGTTCATTAGTTAACATTAGTTAATGTATTAACTAACATTAACTAATAATGAGTAGGCCTAATACATTTGTTAGTGTATTTGTTCACCTTTGCTAACGTTAGTTAATAAAAAATACAACTGTTCATTGTTTGTTTCTGTTAGTTCACGGTGCATGAACTAATGTTAACAAGATTTAAATAAAATACTAGTAAATGTTGAAATGAACATTAACAAAGATCTATAAATGCTGTATATGTGTAGTTAATATTAACTAATGTAGTTAACTAATGTAGTTTAAAAGTGTTACCTTTAATTCTCTGTAATATTTGTAATTAAGTGCCAGAGATTCATTCTTTTACACTTTAATTGTAGCTACATAAAAGGTTATGTGACAGTGACACTATGTGGTTAGTGCAAATATTTTGAGTGTCCCTTATTTTAGTATACCTTATACCTTCTGCTTCTACCTATCTTGCCTTCCTTTGGTGGAAGTTGGCAACCCTATTTACCGCTGTCTAGCATTAGATGGACAGGTTCGAAGCTAAAGATATAGGGCTATTTAGATGTAACAATTTGATTGTAACTAAGTTAATTTTTTACTTTTAAAATGTTTTTCTTTATCATTATATACATTTTATTTATGGGGTAAGGAGGGGTCATAAAAATCTAATTGATGGTTATAAACACAAGATATATATTTATTGTGTATGCCTGAAGTTACATAATTATCTGGGATTAATGGTTTTGGTGACATTTTATAAAGTGATGAGTGTTTTATATCTTTTAGTCTACTGTCACCAATGGAACATGTGTATTTCATAAAATTTATACTAGGGCATTTTACATTCGATCTGGCTTACATATAGGATATTGACACATTTAAGAAACCATGTTACAATACTGCTAAATATAATAGTGAGCAACATATTAGTTGAAAATGCATTGTTAATTTGTTAGTCACTAGTCGCACTGTCAAAGCTGTGTGATCAGTCAACAAACCAGATATCAGACTTTGTAATGCATACAACTTTCCTTTCACAATAGCTGTCTTGAAAAACAAAACAGAAAATAAAATAGCTACATAAATAGCACATTCACATTGTTTTAAAATGTGTAAAGATGAGTACGAATGTGCAGCAGTTATCTTTTATGAGATATGAGAGACAGTGGCTGTGGTTAAAGGGATACTCCATTGTTTTTTGGGTTTTTTTTGAAATAGGCTCATTTACAACTCCTCAGAGTTTATCAGTTGTGTTTTACCATTTTCGAATCAATTCAGGCGATTTTCTGATATTTAGAGGAATATCTGTAACCACACTGTTTCTGGTCTCATTGACTACCATAGTATAATTTTTTTCCTACTATAGAAGTCAATGAGACCAGAAACTGTCTGGTTACTGATATTCTTCTAAATATCAGAAAATCAGCTGAATTCATTCGAAAACGATAAAACTCAACTGTTTAACTCTGGTGGAGTTCTAAATGAGCCTAAAAAGTGGAGTATCCCTTTAAGGATGAGGTTATTCATATCTGAGTTATATTGTATTAACTCCACCAAAGCACTTTACTGATTTATTACAATTTTTGGCATTAGATTTGCTTTATTTTACACTGGAGAGTGTTAGCAGTTCTCAGCACTCTTCTTTTGCTTATGAATGCTAGTACTTGACTTGGTGAAAAGTGCTGTGTAAGTGGTGATTATGTAGAATGGTGCAATCAAAATGCTCATGGAAACATTTTCAAGTAGTTACTCTAATCAAACCAGAAAAAACCCCAAATCAGAATGTCTGGTTTTAAATGTGGCAGGATTAAAAAATATTTCCACTTACTCTTTAGCCTTTTCATACTTAGTAAAGAATATTGTGAAATTATGTGCTTAATACCAACAGGACTGACTTCAACATAGGCAGTTCGGTCTTTGGGGAAAAATGCTTCTCTCTGCTCAAATATTAGCCGTCCATCATGTTTTGTGTGGATTTTGAGTCAATACAGTGTTTTTCTTTCTTTTTTTTCAGATGCGAATCCTTCAAGAAGACTTTCCTGCAGTTCCAAACACAGAGGGCGGGTGAAACATTAAGGATGCTGAAAAGCAAAAGGAGAAGATGAAAGGACCCTAATGGAGGAGTTTTCCATTTTCCAGCCCAGATCTGACCCAAACACACATCCATAAACTGAACAACCGTAAAGCCTTTTATTATTAGGATAATGCCTTCCCCTTAGATCCTTTATTATTGAAATATGACTGGACTCCTCTCCTTTGTCCCATGATTAGCAGAGAGCCCATGCATTTCTGATTACCTGAGGTGTGATTTTCTTTCTCACCTAGTTGCGTAAGCTTTTAAATGTATGCCTTTTTGCGCTGGTCCCTTTTAACCTGCCTTTGGTAAAACTTGGACTAACCCTAACCATAGGGCAAATGGTTTGGAAAAAACAATTTTGATTTCTTATCAACCACATTAGCCCTATCCAGTCTCCTGTTCTGATCAAAATCTTGCCGAGAGTAAAACAGCCCCTCTGGGCGACCCAGGCTGTTAATCTGTTTCTCCTGTGGAGTGTAGTCAATGGCACATGAGACTCTGAGAATTAAGACGTAGGAAGCTTTCCTGGCCCCTCGGGTATGAGATCAAAGAGCAAGGAGGCTGAGAACAGGTTTGCGCTTGTCTCTACTGTTCACACTTCCATCCCTAGTTTGTTAGGGCTGTTAATGATCCACACATGCCAACAACATCACTTCTTCATTGCAAACCTGACAGAGCCATAATTTTTCATTGTGTGATGCTTGTTGAAAATGTCTGTCTTTAAGTGTTTCAAGTGACTGACCAGAACATATGTTGCTCTGAGTGGACACAGGAGGCTGTGGGGCACATTACGACTGACAGAAATGTTAATGTGTTCACCCCCAGTTATGTCTGCACATTCTCGATTTTATAGTAATTGCTACAGCTTGACCTTAAAAAGCTAGTTTTCTGTAAGTGTTTCCAATTTCTTTTCACTAAAGACTCATGAATAGACTCAAATTTTAAAGCTGGATTTTACACAATGGGCCATCATTTTTCAGATGTAAATATACACTCTGGGTGGGCTGCTAAATTAAGCGAGATGGACAATGAAAGGACTAAATTAAATGATTACAACAGACATCAAGGGGGTTGGACACTTTTTCGCCGTAGTAACTGTTCCCCTGACAACAGTTAGAGTGACAATTATATTCAGGTCTTTCAATGCCCCCAGGTTTCTCTTGCTCACTTGCTGGATTTGGCTCAATTGGAGCACCTGGGACGTCTGCCTGTACGCGGAGGAAAGCGGGAGCTGCTGACAGCGCACAGGAAGACTGCTATTTTCTGACTCAAAGATTCTAGATGCAATGCTATACGAATAGAACATTTCATTATGTGTAGATTAAATTGCATGGTCTAAAATAAACGTGGCCTTGCGTACTTCAAGAAAGTTTCCAAGAAAGTTTCAGGTGACACTTTGTTTTTTATGATAATTGAGATGTAGAGTAAATTTAAAGTTGTAATTATGCACTGATGTCCACTTTGAAGTGTGTTCTGTGAACTTGACAGGATTTTATTGAATTTTTACTTTTAGTCAAAGAAACTGATGTGCATTAATGAGAAAAGTAAATGGCTTTTAATTGGATTATTCAGCCAAAAATGAAAATCTTGTCTTTATTTACTCATCCCCAGACCAATTTTCTTTCTTCTGTTTCAGTGTTTGTGGTCTATATTTTGAAACTGAAAGTCAATGTGGGTCCAAACAACATTGGACCCCATTGACACTGCTTTTTGACCCTGTAGCTCCTCACTAGAGAAGGGTTAATACAATATGAAGGGTTAACTGATGCTTTGATCAATGTTTATTTGCTTGGTTGACAGTACTAGACTAAATGGCTTACTCTACTGTAGATGTAAACATCATTTTTATATGTTTATTTGCAGAGAACGTTTGAGAGCTGGTCTTGGTGGTTCTGCTCTTGGTTGGGGTACCAGGACAGGTGGATCTCACAGTTTATTCGGACAGCATGGGGTCTGGCTCCTCCTCCTACACTTCCAAAACCATCTATTTGGATGTAGATGGCAAAATGCAGAAGGTGAGTGTCTTCAGCGTTTTAAGGAACTCGAATTTATTTGAATTAAAACTCGAGGATGCAAGTTAGTGGTTGCCATTATGGATTACTACTGGTCGTTGCTGACCAATATGGAGTTTTCATTGATAATAGTAATACCAATAAAGTGTTGACTATTAAGTGTAATTGAAATTTAATCCATTTAATAAATGACTAAAATTAAATGTAAACTTAATGTATAAAATATTTACTAAATATTTCGTGAAAAAATACCGAAAAATAAAATTTACTCGAAAAGGCCAAATGGGCCTGGCTGGTGTATCTCTAATATCTTAGTCCTGAAATGCTGACTCTAAACCTTTTAACAAGATGTTTAGCAGTTTATCATTGTACTAGTTCATCTGTCAAGAGGAGTGCTGGGAGATCAGTGTGCACTGGTTAAAAATAAAACTGAAGAGCTGTTCTGCTGGTGTGACTGACATTGCATGCTGTTGTGACACTTTGTTTTCTCCTGTTGTTTCCAAGAGAATGGCTGAAGTGCTGTTAATGGTTGTGTTAATTAGTCCAATTTAGAGTGTTTTTTACAACTCACAAATGTCTCAATCATGCTCTGAAGTACTCCAGTATTATCCATGATTGAAAAATGTTTGACATATTCTAGAAACTCATTTAGATTTTTTTTTTGTCATAAAATGCAGGTTTGTACAGATTGAAAAAGGGAATATTGCATAACATGCATGTTTCAGATTCAGCACTTCATCTTCAGCTCTCAACCTCCTAAGTGCTCAGAGAGACCAAGTGGACATTGAGAACATTAAGAATGGCATGGTTTACTGTAGTACAGGATCTATTGGGGATCTGAGCCTGTCTACCACAGCTTCCTCTTTCACTGTGTGCTATTTTCTTCTTAATTTTTAAATCTTGGTTCAATGAACCTGTAAGCACCAAAAAAGCAACATTTTTCAGTTATTTTTAGATGAATGTTTACACTCACAGTTCAAAACTTTAGGGTCAGTAAGATTTAAAAAAAAAGTTTTTGAAATTAGTCTAATACTCACGGAGGCTGCATTTATTTGTTTATTTGTCAAAAATAGATTAGTAAAGTCTTCAGTGTTGCATGATCCTTCAAAAATCATTAATATATATATATATATATATATATATATATATATATATATATATATATATATATACTACCATATGCATACTACTATATATACTTATATATAAGAATATATATGTGCTCAAGAAATATTTCTTTTTTTATTTACAATGTTAAAAAAAGTTGTACTGCTTAATCCTTTTGTTAGAAACTGATAATGCATTATTTTCAGGATTCATTGATCAAACATAAACTCTCAAAATGTAGCACCACTTATTTCGAATGAATTTTTTTGTAACATTTTAAATGTCTTAACTGCACCTTTTGATCAATTAAATGTGTCCTTTCTGAATAAAATATTAATTTCAAATATTAAAAATATTTTTAAAAATATTTTAATATTATAAAAATATTAAATATTAATTTAATGGTAGTGTGTAAATTCTAACATAATTAAATCTTATAATTTGTATAACCCCAAGGAAAATTTCATTCCTCAGAGGTTACTCTACCATAGTTTAGAAGATTTGGAATTAAGTTTTATTTTAGTATTGACAAAAAAAAGACAAATAAGATGGGATTATAATGTTGATGGCATGTTTGGTTATATATTATAGGCTCTGACTTTTTTATTGCAAACTGGTGTCTTTGTAAATCTGAGTAAAGTGTAAAGAGTAAAACTCTAGAGAGAGATGCATGTCAGATTACTAGGATATTTTTGGCAATGAAAAACCGGAGAAAGAAGAGTACCCTCGCCGAAGTCTCAATTTAATCTCATGCTGCCTATTAAGATGTTAAAGATTAGGATGACACCACACTTTAATTTTAAAGTTCTTTGCTTTAAAATCACACAACATTTTCAATGACATTTCACAATTTTTATTTCAAGATACATATTTCAGTTGAGTCACAGTGTTTCTCATTGTAGTACAGGTATGACAAAAAATACAGACATAATATTGCTAACACACCCTTATTTGTCCCTCATAGGTGCTTTTCAGTCGTCACTGCAGCCCATGTGATATCAAAGAACTGCTGTGTTCCTCCTCCAACATCCCTAGGTCTGTATATCACTGATATCACCACTAATCAACACCGCAATCCATTTTGCAAACCTGCAGTGGTTGAGAGTGACGTTCTCTGAAGTGGACAACATGTTCTGTGGTTAACATCATAAATCCATCTAATTTCACATTTTATTTCTTTTATCTGTAGGAACACTGCTATAATGATGGTGAAACCTGAAGGTGCTTTCTGTATCTGGATCCCACAATGCCCACCAACACCCCCAAGTAAAATGCAGCCTGGCCCTTCCTGTTTGTATAAGCAGTTATGATAATTTTCAGTTTGATCTGTCAGTTAATGAGCCCATTTTGTCCTTTTAGCTCCCTGTACAAAGTCATTCCTTTGTCTAGCGGGCAGCTGGGAGGTAACGTGCATCATTTTTCACTGTTTGTCACAGTGTTTGACTCTTACTCGTACCCTAGATCTTACTTTCACTCATTATATTGTTTCAGAGCCAAGATTTGTTCTGCCCTGATTTATAGCCTGTGTATTTAACTCCACAGAAAAGGAAGATATGTTTCAGAATGTGATCTCACAGATAGCAGAGCAGTTCAGCAGGTAACGGACATGTTTGTTTTCCCATGGACTGGAGATGAATCTCTATCACCGTAATTTCTCTGTACTAAAACCAGCTAAAACTTTTTGTTCTTCTCTCTACAGAGCGTTCAGGATTCACGAATTTGAAAACGGAAGTGACCAACAGACTGGCTATGCTGAGAAAGAGTAGAACGTATGTAATGACAATTTCCGGTTTACTGTTTTGTCTTCGTTTTATCTGGTTTTATTACACTACATGACTTTTAACATCTAAACAGATTTTTAAACACTAAGGGCCAGATTTACTAAAAGCTTGGCAGACAGTGGACCCTCTTTTGGCATTAAAAAACTACTATCAGGATTTACTAAAGACTCAGTAAATTTGCACAGGAAGCGCATGGACAGGGTTATTTTTGTTGCTGACCTTATTGCATGTACATTTGTATGTACAAATGAGTCTCCCTTTCAGATGCAAAATTTATGGGAGAAGAGTATTTTTAAATGAATCAAGCAAAGTGATTTACTAAGGTTTGCACTAAGTCAATTTACAGGCATTTCCACCATTGTTTACCACCCCAAAAAAGCATGTCTTAAACCAGACACTAAGTTGCGCTGCTCTTTCTGCGTATAATGCATTGATCATGATGGAAATTTTTGGAATTGCGCGCCTCATGCTCAGTTGCCCAGTTTCAGTAAATCTAGCCCTTTCAAGTAATTCTGAAAATATACAGTTATGACGGCCATACACTGTGCGACTGCCGTCCGATTTTGAGCCGAATTCTGACTTATGTGACTCTTTTTAAGGTTGGACTGAATATCAGCTTTGTAATGCGTCGTTTGTCGTGTAGTGTTCGTGCAGTGTACAGGGAGAAGCGAGAGCCAACTAACCTCTCCCGATTGAAAATCAGATGGTCTAATAAATTTCTGGCATGTCAGAAATTTTGGTCACTCCTTGTGACTACATCACACAGTTGAAGCAAAGCAACGGAACGATTGCCCTCACTGCACGATTTAATATTGAAAGTAGAAAAATGAGAAAACAGTTCCAAAAAACTGGAAAAAAAATGTTTTTCGTTCTGAGGTAGAAAAATGAATAAACTGCTTGTATATTCGATTTCTACATGTGGGCGGGGATGAAACGCCCCTTTCCTCTGATTTGTCAGTATCCCAGTACCCTCAATATCCCTCCTTGTCTCCTCGCTCCTCCGTCCTCCATCCTATGACCCAGAAACCAATCAAGCTCTGCCCTCTTGAAGAGAGGAGAGTAGTGAAAGATTGAGGAGTGAGGGAGGTTTCCAGAGGAGTCTTGGCGAGGATTGCGCAGGTGTTACCTACAGTATGTGGAAGTGTTTTATCACCTAAACATGACACACATATAAATTCTCCTCTCCCTCACATCGGTCACAATCATTTTAATTTATACTTTACCTTTGCAACTTATATAAATCCACACATCTCACATATTTCAACAGGCTATCTTGCTTTATTATTATTTATTATGAATTTAACCAAACTTCAACAACATATGGGCAAATCCTTTGAGTGCTGCTGACACTGTGAAGTGACGTTCACGTGATCAAGTATTCCAATGTATAAAAAAAAAGCTTACATTCGATTCCTCCGTCCTCCTTTTCTTTCCTTGCAGCCTCCCTCGTATCCTACAGGTGGTGGAGCTGAGATGCGAGTGAAGGTAACAAGGATGCACAAATGAGAAACCCACAGATTGTTGTGGCATCATCTTGATTCTTTACTGTGAGAGACAACATGCAGGCCGTTCCAAGAAGTGGTTGAATGTGGCATATTTATACACATATCTACAGTGTGATTAAAAACACCCTAGCAACTGCATAGCAATGCAAAACAACCAGCTTCGCTGGACACTCAGAATACCATAGCAACACAATTGAAAAACACTGCTTCTTATTTTGCTTTTCTATACAGTGGAGGGTTTGAAGGTTGTGGAGATTGAAAGGTGCAAAAACGACCTAAAGAAACTGAGAATGAGATGACATCCAAGCAGGAGGAAGGTAAGTGAAAGAAGACACTTTCCAAAGAAAATCAAAGCGACCGTGACAGTCTATGTATCTGCTTATCCATCTAGAGCCGCCATCATGCGCTGTTTTCAAAACCAGAAACATAAATGTATCTAAATTACTAATCCACCACTCTCCTTTTAGAGTGAATTGTCCATGCAAATACAATTTCTCAGACGAAGGAATGAAATTAAATCCTAGACAGTAATGTCCCCAGCTACCCAAAGGTGCTTTAAAGTTTTATGAGCGTGCTTTGATTGAATAATGGGCACTGCGGGAAACATTTGTCTCTCTTATGTGAATTAATCTGTATTATTCTTTGATTTTCTCAGTACACGCTTTCTCACGAGACCATTGAAGCGCTGAAGAAACCAACCTTCGATGTTTGGCACTGGGAGCACAATGAAGTGCATCTAACTCAGTGAGATATACAGTGCATGCAGAGATGAAATGAAGCATACATGCTCTCTTTCATGGTGTACCGTTTATTCATCAGATGTTGAGCTGCTTGGAGTACATGTACCATGACTTAGGCCTTGTGAAGGAGTTTAATATGAACCCCATTACTCTCAAACGCTGGCTGGTAAGAAAATGAGTATAATTGTTAGAAATTAGAATTATTTCCACTGAATTTTCCAGTTTAACAGCTCTGATGTTCCTCAATCTTTTATATGTTCTCAGCTGGGCATTCAGGAAGATTGCCGTAGCAGACCCGTTCCATAATTTCCGCCATTGTTTCTGCGTGAGTCGGATGATGTATGGCATGATCCACCTCTGCAACCTCCAGGTGAGAACGTTAAGTAAGTAGCAATTAGTACAGCAATTACTGTGGAAGAGTAAAAGTGGAAACCTGTGTGTGTGTGGCCCACAGGAAAATCTCACACTGACAGATCTGGGCATTTTAATGACTGCTGCCGTGTGTACACGACTTAGAGCCACCCTGGATACAACAACACGTAAGATCTTCGCTTCTGTGTAATTATGCTCTCAGTCAGTTCTCATAAAAAACATACAGGTGTACCCAGGTATTCGCACCTGCACGTTCGTGATGACAATTTTACAGTCATATATCTGTGCTGTTTATCTTAGTAACCATTAACCATGACATATGAAGAGATAATGTAGCACATTAATTTCTAATGCAGGTATCAAATCAATGCTCGCACTGAGTTGGCAGTGCGCTACAATGACATCTCGCCTCTAGAGAATCACCATTGCGCTGTGGCCTTCCAGATACTCTCATTGCCGGAGTGTAACATATTTGCCAATGTGGACCCAGAGGCCTTTAAACAGATCCGACAGGTATTGCATTAAAATATCAGCTCCCATTTGAGGAATCTAAGGGTGAGTTAACACAGAACACATTTTTGCATTTATATAATGTGAGACACTGAAGGGCACTGAAATGGAGAGAGGAGAATTCTCCATTCTGAAGAAGGAGAACACCGGAAGATTAGTGTTGTCACAATATCAGATTTGTACTACATGATTATCATAGTAAAAACAATTTGCAATCATTACAGGCAAAATTGATATAACATTTTGAAAAAAGGAAATAAATAATATCTGTCAAATTCATCTTTAACTTAAAATCTGTAGTGTTGCAAAACCTGTTGATCTGCACTTCCTGTTGAAGACTGGGGTATCTAGCAACCCGTCTTTTTACAGAATCCAAAAAACTCCCACACTGGCGAGCTAACCTCTTCTGGGTGGCTAGAGTGTCTCGCTTTCCTCTCATATCCTTCCAACATGATTTTGATTGGCAGTAGCAGCTATACAGTGTTGTTGTCTTTTCTTAAATGTTATAATGGTATCATATTGTTAAGGTGCACTACTGCCACCTACTATGATAGATTGTCAACAGATAGTTACTGACTTGGATTACTCGTATGTGTAGTATTAACACAATATCAAAATATATACACTCACCAAAAGGATTATTAGGAACACCATACTAATACTGTGTTTGACCCCTTCGCCTTAGAACTGCCTGAAACGTGGCATTGATTCAACAAGGTGCTGAAAGCATTCTTTAGAAATGTTGGCCCATATTGATAGGGTAGCATCATGCAGTTGATGGAGATTTGTGGGATGCACATCCAGACACAAAGTTCCCATTCCACCACATCCCAAAGATGCTCTATTGGGTTGAGATCTGGGGACTGTGGGGGCCATTTTAGTACAGTGAACTCATTGTCATGTTCAAGAAACCAATTTGAATATGATTCAAGCTTTGTGTCATGGTGCGTTATCCTGCTGGAAGTAACCATCAGAGGATGGGTACATGGTGGCCATAAAGGGATGGACATGGTCAGAAACAATGCTCAGGTAGGACGTGGCATTTAAACGACTGCCCAATTGGCACTAAGGGGCCTAAAGTGTCCAGAAAACATCCCCCACACCATTCCCACCACCACCAGTCTGCACAGTGGTAACAAGGCATGATGGATCCATGTTCTCATTCCGTTTACGCCAAATTCTGACTCTACCATCTGAATGTCTCCACAGAAATCGAGACTCATCAGACCAGGCAACATTTTTACAGTCTTCAACTATCCAATTTTAGTGAGCTCTTGCAAATTGTGGCCTCTTTTTCCTATTTGTCCAGTGGTACCCAGTGAGGTCTTCTGCTGTTGTAGCCCATCCGCCTCAAGGTTGTGCGTGCTTGCTGGCTTTACAAATGCTTTGCTGCATACGCGTGCTTGTAACGAGTGGTTATTTCAGTCAAAGTTGCTCTTCTATCAGCTTGAATCAGTCGGCCCATTCTCCTCTGACCTCTAGCATCAACAAGGCATTTTCGCACACAGGACTGCTGCATACTGGATGTTTTTTCCTTTTCACACCATTCTTTGTAAACCCTAGAAATGGTTGTGCGTAAAAATCCCAGTAACATGAGCAGATTGTAAAATACTCAGACCGGCCCATCTGGCACCAACAACCATGCCATGCTCAAAATAGCTTAAATCACCTTTCTTTCCCATTCTGACATTCAGTTTGGAGTTCAGGAGTTTGTCTTGACCAGGAACACACCCTAAATGCATTGAAGCAACTGCCATGTGATTGGTTGATTAGATAAGTGCATTAATCGAGAAATTGAACAGTGTTCCCAATAATCCTTTACGCGAGTGTATTTTAAAAATCATTGTTATCTTTATCATTGATGCAAAGACGTAACACCAACCATCAGAAGATGACTGTCTAGCACCTGTTAAAACCCCACAGACATTATGCGTGAATGGCCCCAAGGTCATTATTTTGCCGTAAACATTCTTATATTTTAAGGGAATTTATTTATATATATATATATATATATATATATATATATATGTTTGTTTGTGTGTTTATTATCTGGTAATGTATTGGCAGGCGATCATCACACTGATTTTGGCCACAGATATGGCCAGGCATGAGCAAAGTTCTGGACTCATTCAAGCACAAAGTGGACAGTTTTAACTTTCACCAATGAGGAGCATGTGACTTGTGTATGTACCGTACACCCTCTCTTCCAAAAACACATCTTAAACCAGTCTATGATCATTTGCTGGTCTTTATATGGTCAGGTTAAGAGATTGGGGGCACATTTTAGCTGTTGAGACTTTAAAGACCTGCTTGTCAAAAAGCTACAGGCAGTTTAGTAAATGGCAGACTGGGAGACCCGCTTTTAAAAAGCCAAGAGCCAGCCTAGACCTGCTAAGACCAGTAGAAAAAAGTGTTTTCCAGCAGGGATATGGCATGAATTTGACAAGTAAAGTTTGATGAGTAGAGTGAAGATTTGTTGTTTGTCACGTGTTCAGCTGAAGATGGTCCTTATCGAATGTTGTGACATTTCCAATGAAGTCCGGCCTACAGAGGTGGCAGAGCCGTGGGTGGATTGTCTGCTGGAGGAATACTTCATGCAGGTTTGCTGACTCTCCAACTTGTGTTGTAATTGCTCTACAGTGACAGGTGGGTTTGTTTATGCCGTCTTGTCTTTGTTCAGAGTGATAGAGAGAAATCTGAGGGCCTTCCTGTGGCAGCCTTCATGGATAGAGAAAAAGTCACCAAGCCCACAGCCCAGATTGGCTTCATTAAATTTGTCCTCATCCCCATGTTTGAAACTGTCATGAAGGTAAGTGAAAAAAAGTCATTTTTGTTGTTCGTTCAAATGCTACTTTTGCTTTTACGCCATTTACTCACCCTCATATGTTCCTCTCAGCTGTTCCCTCAGATTGAAGAGATTATGGTGCAGCCTCTCAGAGACTCGCGGGACCACTATGAGGAGCTGAAGCAAATTGATGACGCCATGACCGAGGTAAATGCTCCTCAGCTCATAGTTTGTCATTTATTATATGTAAATAATATGTGATTTATTTCCTTATACTTCAGTCTTCATAGTCACATGTCTAAAATGCTGATTTGGGCCTCAAGAAAAAAATCTTATTGTTATCAATGTTGAAAACAGTTGTGCTGTTTAATATTTTTGTGTTTAATTATTTAATATTGTCAAAATTCAATACATTATAACATTATAAAGGTCTTTACTGGCACTTTTGATCAAATTAATGCGGTTTTAGGTAACTTTTGAACATTAATGTGTGTGTGTGTGTGTGTGCATATACATATCTGTATATTTTAAATATACATGCAAATGTATGTAACTATCTGAGATCATAGAGCCCCATCTTGCTAACATAAAGGTGTGTTTTTTGTTCAATGAGACACAGAAGAAAAAAACTGAAAATATGTCATTAGGAGGGAAGAAGAAATAAGCACTTCTGCGATTGTAATGATACTGTGTAAGTATTTAATATAGTTTTGATGTATTTGACTTGATGCATTATACACTGAGTGCAGTGTTTTGACCTTTCCATATTTAACCCCCTGGGGTCCATTGTGATTACTGGCGAATACTAGCTCAGCAATTTTTTTTTCACAAACCACGCATAAATGTCATTATCTCAAAACTACAAAATTTTACATACATGCTGCTGACATATTATTGTAGCAGAGTTTGTGCTGAATACAATGTAATAATACTTTAGCCATGAAAATGTCACAAGTAACAGAAAAAAGCACAAATGTCAAAGCATGTCAGAACACCTCCAGGACCCAGAGAACACCTCAGACCCCTAAGGGTTAAGAAAGCCATTCATTTTACTATTATGCGCTTGAAGTTTTTTCCCCTTTACTTGCATCTTACTGGTATTTGTCCTAACCTGTACTTTTTATAGTGGTACTTGATGCTATGTTCGATGTGTTTTCTTGTGTAATTTCAGGAGGCCCGTGCCCGCCTGCACTGTGTGGACAGAGTTCCGGTGTGAGGATCTGTGAGACACTGGGCTGATGTTGACGACGACTGGTTTGAATCCACTGAATCTAAAAGGTCACCTGATAGACTCATGAAATCATGACGCTTCCTTTTACCAACAGACCAATCTTTTTGTCATCAATCAGTTAAAAAGCCTTTTCGGCTGATATGGGCATAGATTCATCACTTCAGTTTTGATCTTGTTTTTTTGTTCTATTTACTGTGTTCAACAACAAAAACATGCATTTCTGATTGCATGTATGTAGTAGTAGGCATCTGCACGTTTTGTGGTCCCAAAGCAATTGAGATACAGATTACAGCATGAACGATATAACCATAACTAGTGCTTTTTGATGATTATAAAAAGGTCGGCATAGTATGATGCTGTTCCTTTATCAACTATTTCTCTCCTGAGTTTCTTTTAGAACATATCAGTTCACATTTTAGCTGATTTTGTGGTGAGCACAAAACCACTGTAAACCATAATATCACATTAAGGATACACAAGAACTCATTTTGCAGTGTTTTGGTTGAGTTTCGAAAACTAGATGTGTTTTGCAATGTTTAGTTGGTTATTGAGGTTTAACAGCATAAAACAGAAAATGTTTTCAAAAAGTCATAACTTTCTTTTTTCTACAGAACACAAAATAAGATGTTTTGGAAAATGCCTCAGAAAATCGGGTCCAGTGTTTTTTTTTTTGTACCCTATTGACTTTTTTAGTTGAAAATAGCTGAACATTTTTCAAAATGTCTTCTTTTGTGTTCATACAGTCTCAGTACAGATTTGAAACGACATGAGGGGTAGTAAATTGCAGAATTTTTAATTTTAAACACCGTAAGTCATACCTTCTAACCACACTCAGTATTCCTACCTGTGGCCCCATGTTCTCTGTATCCTATTTTACTCTGGTTTGCTTCTAATACTTCCTCAAAATACGACAATAAAGTCTGTGGGAGTTCTGCCTCCTGGCTGTTCTTTTCTCCTTTTATCAACGTGGTAATAAAAACTCTCGCCAGGAGGTCACACGTGTTTGCGATTATGACAAGGTTAGGCCTGTACGCATCATATCATTCATGTGTTTTGCTGTCAGAGTTTGGCATCGTCCTCTATAGATCAGCAATTTTGATTGATGAAGATCACGGCACATTTCCTTCGCTAAGGGCTGCGTACAGTAACTTGTTGAAGCGGACTGCGGTGTAAAGGTTTGTCACTGCAAGCTATCAATTAAAGCCGATTTTAAGAGGTGAATGGAAAGTAATAGGCTTAGTTTTGAGTCACGTGACCCAAAACGCAGGGCTAAAGCACACGCACAAATTACATAGTGCAGTTCGTCTGTCATTGTTCCTGGTGCACAGACTGGAACATGTACGTCTGAACCTGTTTTTAAAGTCACGCTTTTTCCATCCTGGCTGGAGACGCTGGATATGTTAGTGCCTTTGGCTTGTTTTCATGATAAATGGCATCATTTGATATGAATGTCTTCCTCTTGTTGCCTCTATTAGATAATGAGCCTCAATTTAAGCTTTCAATTATCCATCTGCTGGCATGTCTTGCTTTGTCTCCACTCGACTGTGACATATTTAGTTCACAGATTATCAAAGCCTGTTTCATCACACACTTCAGAGAAAAAAAACAACGCTCATTCTGATTCCAATGCATCCAGGCACACCCTTGCTTTTAGCTAGATGCGAGATATATTTATACTTTTGATTGCATTTTTTTGTGGGAGAGGCATTCTTTATGTCTCTGACATGTTTCAAAAAGTCCCAATTAAAAATCGACAAAACAGGGTTTAAAATAATCTCAAGTTGTTTTGTAGCCAGAAGGCCCAGACTGACCCATTAAGAGATGTGTTTGTTTGTGTCCTGACACTTTCAGGTTCTGTGTCGCCTGACTGACTGTTCACATGGTGGCAACATTTATCTAAAGAGCTCTTTGTGCTTTCCACTCAGAACGAACTAAAAGAAGAGCAATTAGATGACAAAAGAAAAATTCTCAAGAGTGGAAACTGAAAACGATAAAGAATGTCACACCCATAAAACGCCCAGGTTTTTGGTCATATAACAAACCTACTTGAACTGTGTTGGTATTGTAGAATTTGCCACCATTTTCTACATTTTGCTGTCTTTTTTGACAAATCACTTTGAATTTTTACTATCTTTCCTAAAATGTACTTTCAACATTGATGATAATAAGAAATGTTTCTTAAAGCTACACTGTGTGATTTGTACCCCATCTAGCGGTGAAAAGTTATATGACCATCCAGTGAATATTAGTTTCTGTTCCTCTCAATTCCGATTTCGTTTTAACTTCCTACGATCACCAATGTAGTCCAAAGTTTACATGGCTTCTAGTTCGATCTTCATCCATGAGTGTTAACTCAAACGTAAACGCGAAAGGCGAAGCTCTGAATTTACCGGTATGTCCCTCTTTGGCTAATGTACTTTCAAGATGGAGGGGCAACATGGCGACCGACATTAGATCCCCTTACCCGTATGTATTTTCAATGGCATATTATACACTCACGAGAGTACTTTATTACTTGAAAGAAGTAAATATACATTAATGAGCACGGATATTTTTGAAAGAACTAAGTGTTTTTAGCTAAGAATAAACTAAAAGAGTTACACAGTGAAGCTTTAAGCACCAAATTAGCATATTAAATGATTTCTGAAGGATTATGTGACTGGAGTAATGATGCTGAAAATTCAGTTTTGCCATCACAGATATAAATTACATTTGAACTATATTAAAATAGCAAACAGTTATTTTAAATTATAATAATGTTTCACAATATTACTGTGGTAAGCAAAATAAATGTAGATTATTTAAACAATTCATGGACTCTGTTTTTAAATGTTGATGAGAAATATATTTTGGTGACTGGTGCACATCAATTCTGTTTTTCTAGAGATAACACAAGCACAATTCAAACCAGCACACATTATCTGTGTGAAGAACGGCTCCCTGGGTAATTTGACTCGAGTAAAATTCTCTCTGAACTCCTTATCAGTATCATTTATCAGTTCAGTGTCAAATTTGAAGCCATGTTTGTCAGTGAAAGTGTTTTGCAGATAAGTTCCCTGGAACGGTTTTCCAAAACAGATTAAATTTGCTTTGTGTCACTGCGGTCGATGTGGTGTAAACTGTAAAGTCCAATTAAAAGTGATTTGGATTCTCTTTAAAGGGCCACGCTGTTTTGCTTTCCTTTATTGTCATTAGTTTCCAAAACCCTCTCGCTAATTAGGGGTATTTCCACCAATGAATCCCATTTGAAGTTTTATGTTTTTCAGGATAGTGTGACGACAACTGTGTCGCATTTAAACAAGTTATTTTAAATGGAATCATTTTATGCCAAAAAGTTTATTTGTCACATGTGCAACAACTCAGAATTATATATATATATATATATATATATATATATATATATATATATATATATATATATATATATAAACTTGCAATAAATCTAAATAAAATATAATTGCATACATTAGCAAAAATAAAAGATTTAAAAACTAAACGTGGTATGTCTATTTGTAATTTAGAAGCATAACTCTGGAGTAATAGACAGCAGTGGAGCTTTAATGACATTCCTCATCCAGACTCTATTAAACTTCAAAGCTGCAGAACTCTTCCCTCTTACTGTATTTCCTTTCCAGATACGATCTTTGTCTAAACACATATGTCTCCACCAGTCTGCGTCTCCTCTCTGTGTTTTCTTAGAGGGGCCCAGAGCTAAGGGTCAGTGTTTGGGCTGTCAGGGGCCTCTCTTTTGGGGGGGTGGTGTCTAGATTTCAGTTCACCACATATCCATGAATCATTTTCCTTAGTAAAAGAAGACAGGTGCAAGGCAGAATGTTTCATTTCCTATGTTCCCAAACTTTTTCATCATCTTGAGACCCACCAAAAGCTTTGTATTGAAATATAATGGGGAAAATGCATTTATTCTCTTTTAGTTAACTTCTATTTTTATTTTGAATGCAGTAAAGATTTATTAACATGATGGAATTTGCAGTAAGTGAGTCATATGATGATTCAGTGAAAGTCATTCAGTGAAGTGTTTGAGGATTCATCAGACTGATTCAAACCTGCATTAACTCGGAAAGAGTTCAGTTGATTCAACAGTTTTGGCGGATTCTGTCTCTTAATTCAGAGTAGTCAGACTAATTTAAACCGGTAAATTTGTGAGGATAATTCATTAAAAGAACCGGCTCATAAGAGTCATTTGTTTGTGAATTTGGTGCGACCCGCTTCCCTAAAACCCGCTAAAAAATCAATTTAGGCTATTCACATTAACATCTTTTTATTCGACCTTGAACTAATGCAATGACATGGAACTAGCAGCCTAAATCAAATGCTGATTCATCTCCTGGCAGATTCGATGAGTTCGTTCAGTGAAGGATTCATGGAAATGATTCAACAGGCTGATTCCTGAGTTTATGAGTCGTTTGTAAGGATTCATTTAAAAACCTGCTAAATTAGTTGGGACGGCTACTTGTTCCCACATGACTCACAGCTTAAAAGCCACTGTTCTAAAATGTTCTATGTTAACGCTGTGTAACTCTTTTAGTTTATTCTTAGCTAAAAACACTTAGTTCTTTCAAAAATATATGTGCTCATTAATGTATATTTACTTCGTTCAAGTAATAAAGTACTCTCGTGAGTGTATAATATGCCATTGAAAATACACACGGGCAGGGGCGTAGTCAGTATTGGGCCAGGGCGACACTGGCCCGCCCACGTTACTCACTGGCCCGCCCAGGCAAGTTTGATAAAAAATACATTTTTAGTTTATTTTTATTATTCAAATGTATTTAAGAAAATATATTAATATGTACCTGATTTATTGTTGACTGCTGTGTGTGTTTAATTCGTTTCCCATATAAAATGGAACTGTCGAAGCAAGTTATAGAAAGCCTCCCTCCGGAACGTTATTGGTTGCTATGGTTGCTGGGGGTTCGACAGGAAAACGCTCACTGGCACCGGCGCCACAACAATGGCTAAACAACTTTCTTTAATGTGATATATTTGTAAAAAGCGAGAGTTGAGGAAGAAGACACGCCACTGCCTTCATCTACCGAGTTCACACAGGCCAGTTCTTCAGACTCATTAACCCACAAGAAGGTTAGTGCTGGCGACGGCCGCTTCTCTCTCCCTTTCTCCCTCTCTCCCGGTCAGCCTGACGCGGTTTTCCCGCCGATCTAACTGCGATATTATTAGTATTTTTTTAGCTTACTTTACTTTTGGGTGAACTGTCTTTACACTGCTGATTAGCCTGAATAAAATAGACAGGTTATTGTCTACTGGTTTATCCAGCCTTTATAGAGCTCTGTTGGTTGAACATTATGATTTGCCGAATACAAATATACTGGTTTTGTGGTTTGTCTATGCATTTTTCTACTTTCTAAGGTTAATTATTATTGAAGTCATTTTTTTTCTCTATGAAAAACTATAGGCCCACTCACATTTTCACTGGCCCACCCAAAATTAAATTTCTGCCTACGCCACTGCATACGGGTAAGGGGTTTTAATGTCGGTCGCCATGTTGCCCCTCCATCTTGAAAGTACATTAGCCAAAGAGGGACATACCCGTTAATTCAAGCTTTGCCTTTCGCGTTTACGTTTGAGTTAACACTCATGGACGAGGTCGAACTGGAAGCCATGTTAATCTTGGACTACATTGGCCACCGTAGGAGTTAAAACGAAATCGGAATTGAGAGAAACAGAAACTAATATTCACTGGATGGTCATATACCTTTTCACCACTAGATGGGGGTAAAAATCACATAGTGTAGCTTTAATATACAAGAAATGTGATAAAGATAAGAATATCAGAAGGCAAAATGAGAATTCTCTTCATGTGAGGTCTGCATGGCTTCAGGGGCATTCCTTAGATAAAGTCAAAGCACAATCTTCCCGACAGGCAGCTTTTACAGGACACCTCACACTTTCCAGACAGGGAACACCTGTAGTGCTCATCAGGTCATTTGCAGTCTAAACGGTGAAGCGTTCAGGATAGGCTAGCCTACTACAAAAAAACAACTGCCCATTTGTGAACCAGACAATGGATATCATGGGACAAGATCTGTGGATATCTCAAAATTCATCAACAACCCGACAGTTAAGTCAGGATAATATGTGGCGATAAATATTTTGTTTTTAAAAAAAAGGGAAAAAAACAACATGCCTCAGGGGAGATGGAACAGACAAGCTAGTTTCCTTGAAAAGTCTGGAGGACGTCCTCACAGGATCGACCCATTAGCCTCCCTTTGCATGAGATCATACTGCTCATAACATCACAAAACACATTGTGTCCATAATTTATGCCTGAAGAATCCTGCAAAGCAGTCACACATGCCTCGGCCATGATTTAGGAGAGCAAAGTTTATATTTTGGCAGTCATGTCCTTGGAGAATTGCCTTATCTCAGCATTTGACTGCTACATTTTGTCACCCCTATCAACCTCTGCTGTATTTTGAAGTGACTTCAGTAGACTATTCATCAGCATATTCAAAACAACTGGGTCAAGCTGATTTGGGATGAATTTTAAATCTTAGTTTCATCTTAAAAACAATTGCACAAAGATTGGTGTGTTTCTCAAGTCTGGCTAGTCTTTAATTTTCTTTCCCTACATTACAGTATTTCTCTATATACTGTGATGAAACATTTATTTTGCTTGCAGATGTCCCACAAGAGTTCATAACTTTTTATTTACAAGGTTTCAAAGGTTTTATTTGTCTGCTACCATAGACACTTTAATTGGTGGTTCTTTAAATAAACCAAAAAAAGGCTTCAATTGTAATTTTGAAAGCAACAACCGTATGCACTTCTGTTGAAATTTACTTTCTTGTCTTTATAATAATCTAAAAATAAAATTTGAAATATTTATCTTACATAATAATCAAAACCCACCTAGTAGGGATGTTATTGAAGGTTTAACCCTGAAAATTGCTTAAATTATTTTGATAAGTTGTGTAAAAGCACAGCCTATGTTGTCATAAGTTATTTATGTTATAATTTTTGTGTAAATTGCTCTTGTTTGGCACATTTGGCACATTTGCTCTTGCCAAAAGCACATTTGAAGAAAAAAAAATAACTAATACTATATATTCTATTAACAGGAAGGCCAATTTGATTTTTAAATCTTAAGTGTTATTTTGCTAATATTTGTATTTAACATGCCTTGGGACCCCAAACAAAACTTGAGGGTTAAAAAAGTAAAAGAAAAACTGTCTGGGAGAGATTGGGCTAGATGTGTTTACCTCTCCCCATTCTGCATTTATCTACAGCAGGCATCTTGATTGCAGTTTGGCAGCAGATCAACAGCTGTATGTTGGCTTCGCTTTAAGACAGCACATAGGACTGCGATTATCCATGCCTACTCTAAACATCATGCTGTTTTTTAACCCTGACACTCTTTACTGGTGGGCTAAAGAAGTCCTTACGTCCACATTAATCCGGATAGATTTGAAAACGTGGTTTTCGTTTAAAAACGGCAGTCCACACTAGCCTTTTGCAGGCGTTTTCCGACGCTTGTGTGGATGAGAAACTTCTAAATTCACTTTACTGCGCATGCTTGAAACTTCACAAAAGCTCACTGAGATGATACAGATGGGAAAATAAATAATAAAATAAATAATAATGTTATCGCACAATAACAGGATAATTTTATTTAGCAAAATATCTCACCATCACGGATGCGTCCAGGTCGCATACAGTCACCATATGTTTGGTCTAAAACGCAACTGCTCTGTTGCCGTCCGGACAGCAAATGTGAGTAGTCTACTGTCATCTTTGCAGTACTGTGCTATGAAGAACAGCACATATTAAGTAACATAGAAAGTAACATATTTTAGCAATAGTGTAAAAATGAATAACACATAACAGGCACAATACCGATAAACACGAATAGGCTATCTATTGGTATAACTACATGGATCACATGACTAAACTTACGTCATCGTTTTGAAATACCTCCGGTTTCACTGTCCACACTACAACGCGAAAACAGCGTTTTCAAATGTATCCACTTTGGAGAGCGTTTTCCAAAGATACGTTTTTGTTGACTTATGCCACGTTTACACAAAGCCGGGTATTTAGCAAAACGAATATTTCCCCTCTCCGTTTTCAAAAATAACATCGTTCACACACCCGCATAAATACGCCGTCGAGCGCCATCATAACTATGCCAAACCTAAGGCGGCAGTGTAGGGGTTAAAGATAAAGCCATGCAAGCCAATCAGAATCCTGGAATCGACAAGAGAGAACCTAAAACGCCGTTTCTCCCAGTTTACACGACAACAAATATCCGGCGTCAGTGTTAAAAAAAACGGCGTTTTCGTGTAAATGAGAGGGCAAAACGCAGAGAAATATCTGCGTTTTTCCATCGTGTAAACGGGGCCTTAAAACGGCGTCTCAGTGTGGACGGAAGGCCAAAACGGAGAGGAAAATGTTTACACGGAAAGGCTATGTTTACACGGAAACGATTCTGAAGAGAAAACGCAAAAGTAGCGTTGCATCATCACTTTTTATTCTGCGTTTAGACGAGCGTTTTGTGTGGGAAATTCGCGTGCAAATGGTGACGCAAATGTCTGTAAAATTCAATGTAGTATGCACTTCAGGCGGATAACCCAAGATCCATTGCATCGGAACACACCGTACAGATTTTTATTCAGCACATTGTTATCACCTGGGCTTCAGTTTGTTCTTTATTGCTTGGTTATAAAAAATAAGTGTGGAAACAAAAAGGGTTGAGGGTTGCAGAGTATAATCACCCACTGTAAAATAATATAGGTATGGAAAGAATGGGAAAATCTGTGTGATTTGCCAGGATTGTTTCAACCTACCGTGGAATTGCCGTACTTTTTCCATTCGCTTTAATAAAATGCATCGTCTCTTGCCACAAAAAGCCGGGGGTCTTGTGTCTCCAAAGGACTCAACAGCACCTGATCGTGACCCGTGATCCTGCAGTACCCAAAACCGCACCACTTGAATAATTTTCCGAGGAATACATGGCAAATTGATGGTTGCAGCAATGACTTCACATGCCGCAGATGACTATTCCTTCAAACTCAGCAGGGAGTTCTTATTTATAACCAGAGTGTCAGTAGATATAATCATTTACAGACCAACGTGATAGACCGCCAGCCAGATGTGTACGCACAGGCCTGCGACATCCAGTTCTGTAATTATGAAAAGACGAAGTCTCACTCATGGTATTGTAAAGACAGGCTTGGAGTGGAACACCAGCCATTCCATTATGCAGTTTAAATGTGGATATTCTTTCATCTTTCATTTCGATCTGAGCTACTTCTGTTCCTAATGCTTTCCTCAGGATGAGTCCAAACATGTTTGTTTGTTTTGTCATCTAAAGACCCTCTTCTTGCTTCCCACACTTTGGGAATTTCCACAAAGAAGACTGTGTGGAAAGACAGTTTCCATTTGGAGAGCAGTTAAATAATCACACTAGCTGCTTGAATGCTCTCTCTTCAAACAAGCTTTGGAACGTAACACAGGTTTATCTGGAACAGTCCCATCTGGAAGCCACTCGTTTGGGTCAAGAGACACATGAGAGCTCGGGGAGGGGCCTGCTATGTAGGTGAACCCAAACAGACGCCGCCATTGGTTTCCCACTAGCAAGTGAATATGGTTCTCTTACGAGAGGTTCTCTCAGTATTGCGTAAGTTTCGCTTAAGTTTAGCTGGGCTTACTGCACATGTGGCCGTTACAACACCGGTTAAACGCTCGCGTACCTCACTGAGGATGGATGCGCGGCTACAAGCAGGATCAGAGTGTCTCAGAGCTGCTTTTTAGCTCTGCAGCCCTGGTTAGCGGACGATTGGTACCAGCAGGGGGTGAATATTAGCCTGGCAAGCCAGACCTATCAAGATGTTAGGTCTGGAAACTCACAATTGGCATACCTCAATCCGGGGGCGGGATAAAAGGTTGTCTTTCAATATCCCTCTGCATGCCATAGGATAGCGCTAACCAACCAGAGAGATGATGGCTGTGGCTGAGTGAGTCACATGCGTTTTCCCCATGGTTTTCTCTCCAGCGGCGCAAGTTGATATATTAAACTTTTGCCGTATCCGGTCGTCAAAACTCTGAACACATCTTCCCTTTTAAGAATGACTTAAGTGACAAGTCATAACTCCAAGTCATCCGAGTCGCGGCCAAAGCCGAAGCGAAAGACCGCTGTTCGCCAGCTGCGTCTTGTTTGTTTTTAAGTAGCAGGGAAATCTCCTATGGAAATCACGGCGCAGAACCTTCACAACTCTGCCGTCATTGTGTTAAGCCCGCCCACCAACTCTATACACGATGTGATTGGCGTGACCAGAGTTTGGATTTTCCACTTCGAAAGCCAACAGAGAGTTGCTAGACCACACTTTGCAGCAAAATAATTGTTGCTGCCGCTAGGGTGCGTCTAGATTTCTAGGCTAGGTGACTATAGCCCCTTTTCCACCAAAGCATTTTGAGAGCCGGTTCGGAAGCCGGTGCCTGTGCACGAACCAGTTATTTGTGTTTCGACAGACAAAGAACCTGTTCTCGGCCAGGAGAACTGGTTCCAAAGTGGCACCAACTCTTTGCTGGACTAGAACCGTTCTTTTACCACGTCATGCTTACGTCGGGGGCTGGGGAGGGAGATGTGTTCTAAACATCTTTTCTGACCATAATAAAGGATTGCAAAGGCAGAAACATAGTTCAAACAAAGTCCGCCTTTGTAATTTTTCAAAGTCTGCCTTTGCAAGCGTTTATATTTTTGTAATTACTTTTTTATTGAAAACATTAGAAGCAAAGAAGAAAACAGTCACAATATAGAACAAATAAATGAAAAAAAGACACAAGATAGGGGTATATTACTTATCAGAAAAGATTACATATGAAATGAAAAGATTACAAGACTTACATATTTCAATTGTTTTTAAGTTTTCTTGGTACACGAGTTAGAGATAATCCCAAAGCAATGTACTTGCACGCATTCAGCGACGTACACAGTGACGTAACAATGTCGTTCCCTGGACGCTCTAGTCAGTGGAAAAACAAACAGGTTCTGAACGGGTTCGCAAATTGAACCAACTCCGAACCAACTTTGAACCAGCACCAGTTCCGAACCAGTTCTTTTTTGGTGGAAAAGGGGTATCGGGAGTTATTTCGTACCGAAAGGTCATCTTGACAGACGCCTCTAACTCAGGTTGGGGTGGCCTTTTCGGAGGGCAGACCGGTCTTTGGCCTGTAGTCAAGACTGAGAGAAACGCCTTCACATAAACTGTCTGGAGATGCTGGTGGTCGGAATGCGCTGAAGAGTTTCCTCCCGTTCATTCAGGACCACCGCGTTCTAGTCCGCTCGGATTAGGTAGTACGTCTGGTTGACTAATTCCACAACGTTAAAGGGACCGATCAGTGCTTGAAGTTTCGAGACTTAATATTTATGTATAAACAACCATTCAAAAGTTTAGGTTCAGTAAGATTTTGTAATGTTTTTGAAAGAAGTATTTAATAATTTATAATGGATTTATAATCTAAATCATCTAAATCTTATAAATGTAAATATAAATATATAAATTATTTAAAACTTTTCTGTTGTTGTCCCACCGAGAACTGATTTTAGCTTTAGCTCTTACTTATCCTTAATGCTCCTGAGCTTTGAAACCCAGCAAACGTCCTTGGGATAGAGTTTCATCAACACAGTTGTCACGGTTTGCTGAAACAGGGAATGTGACGTGCATGTGCGGTGCAGATGTTGGATTCTTGGTGTAGATGAAAGTGTTGTGGCATTGGATTGGCATTCTGTGTCCGCTCAGACCTCCCTGAGCTGTTTACTCACACACCCACACGACGGATCCAATCTTCGTTACAGTATCACACAATGAGAGTGAGTCTACAGACATTGCTTATGGATTGAGTCCTGTTCTCCATTTGTGCTTTTACTCCAGGGGTTGAAGTGCCCACACAGAAACGTACCTGTAAGGGGATACCCCTCCATCAGGATCCACAGCCCAAAGCTGTGCAGACAGATATTTCCACTGTATGGAAGTGGCTCAAACCAAGCTAAAATGACTCTTTATGTTGCTCTGAAATAATAATCAAGCTCCAGAATTCAAATCTCATCCATATTGTATGCAGCTTGTGGAATGAGTTTTTCTGCCAAGTTCTGTAAACGGAGTTCTTGAATCATGTTAAAGGGGGCATGAAATGGCTTTTTAAATTGTATTATATTGTTGTCTGAGGTCAACTTCATTAAAATGAATAAGTAGGCTATATTCTACCCTAGTTTTGAGCCTAGCTCAAAAACGCTTGCCTTTTATGGGCATCTCACATTGAAGACTTGGAAGTAAACGCCCACTGCTGTGAGTGGATAGCAGTTTTGCATATTATAATGAGTTTCAACTCACCCGTCGGTGCACGTGGGGGAAATTGTTTTGAAAACGTCCAATGTTGTAAAATGGCAACTGGAATGATTCACCCATACATGTTCGACCCAGAGTCCGTGTGTTGCACCATTCCTGTCAGATCCAATATAGACGGCATAGCATCTTTACTCTTGTTTACAGGAACAGGACCATTTTTTACCCTCATCAGCTGAACGTCATTAAAAATAAAGTTTATCCATGCATTCCTATTGGAATCCAGAGGAAACTTATGCAGCGACTGTCTTCTTCCATGACCAGACACTGCACAATATTTTGTACTCGGTAGCTCGATACCGGTTTGTCATCACAAGGTAGGCATCTATGTTATTTAGCTATGCATGTAATGCGCGAATCGGTGGGCGGGGCTAAACCGGCCGTGTTGAAGTAGGCGTTGATCTTCTCCTGCTAGGGTGGTGTTTTATCCTCTTTGACGTCATAGTTCCCCACTCGTTTGTTGAGGCTGGTGTCAATAAAAGCTTTTATTGGACTAACAAGGAAATTTTCAGTCCTGAAATTTACAGGATATTCTTATAATACGATGACCTCTTTCTCTTAGATGTCAAAAGTTCAAGGAAAATTTGATTTCTCAGTTCATCACCCCTTTAATTCTGTGATTTTGCATATAATCCAATGAAAAGTTATTCAAAGAACATGATTTATGATCGGGGGAAAAATCTGAAACAGATTTGCTGATGTTTTAAACAGGAGTAGGATGTGTTTTTGAGAGCTGAAGAGCTCAATGTCCATACTTTCATTATATCCAAGGATTTGAATGCTTAATTGTAGAATTAATCAAGTTTAAAGCACAATTTATTGTCACAGTTGTAGTCCTTTGTAAACAGGACTCAACAAGGATGTCCTAAATCGTACTGTTTTAAAGCTTATGACACTATTTCCTCTCAATATGGCACTTGTTAAGCTTAAATCTTCTTGAACCAGAGCAAAATCTGCTTTGTGCTGTAAATCCTCTGTGAGGAATTCTGCATTAGCAATCTTTAGATACATGTTTAACCCAAATACCACACACAAGCATTACAAAACTTTCTCAGGATATTTTTTTAAGACAAACATTTATTTGTTGTTGCTTTGAAAGAAGAGGAAATAAGTGACAGAACGCTTTATTTTTATATTGTTTGCTAAGTTATTGTGTCATTGCAACACCTCATTGTGAAGTTTTAGAGGTATTCAGTTTGAATGAATGCACCTGCAGACCTTTCATTCTTTACAGGCTTATTAGACAGAGAGCATATCCGTTAAGAGGCGGTCTGGGGGAAACATACAAGATGTATTTATGTGAAGGGATACCTGTCCGTCATATCATTATGCCTAGGCCTGTATTACATGTATGCGTGAGCTCTAAATCTTTGAATAGGGACAAATTCTCACAGCAGGGATGATGATTCTAAGGTGGCATAGATAGATGACGATTACAATGGAACAAAAACAGTGGCTTGACTCGTTGGTGCATGTCCTCATCGTACAGTATTTCTGTCATTGCTCTACAGTACGTATTGAGAAAACAAACATCACACTCACTCACGGTCAAACACACCAGCATTTGATTGGCATAACATTAGGGAACTATACTTTAAAAATGCACACTCTGGAACAGTGTATGCAGTTCTCAAGTTCTGAAGCTACTAATTCAAAGCAGCACAGTAAAGCTAACCTTTTGGAAAAGTGAGAACTTTATAAACTATAATCACTGTTTTCCAGTACAAACTCAAGCACCTGTTCTCTTATATTGAAATCCTCTGATTTTTTTTCTTTTTAATTCTCGTTTATTAGACTTCTAATTCGTGACCGGTGTTTTGTTTTGCACTATCCCCTGTGCTTTTGCATTCATCAATACATCATGTGTCCGGTCGACGGTCACTCCGGTCAATCCAAAACTAGATTCACGTAAGCCAGTGATTATAATTTAAAGATACAAATTAGAATATTTCTCTTACAAAAAAGCTTCACTTCGTTTTATTTTATATTCTTTATTAACCCCCTGGAGCCATATGGATTACTTTTATGATGGATGGATGGATGGATGATGGATGGATGCACTTTTTTTGAGCTTCAAAATCTCAGTGACCATTCACTCCCATTATAAAGATTGGAAGAGCCAGGATATTTTTTTATATATTTTTTAGATGCTCAGATTGTGTTTGGCTGAAGAAAGTCATATACACTTAAAATGGCTTGAGGGTGAGTTTATGGGATGATTTTATTATTGGGTGAACTTACAATTTAAGTATTTTTTATGAAACATCACAAAAAGATCATAAGTCATGGTACTGGAAAAAGTAGCTCTTCACTGAAAAAGCTATACACAGCTGAAATGTTTAAAGAAGTGAAGAAAACGAACAACAGAAACATCCACCAATGTTAGTGGTATACGACAACAAAAGTTGAACTAGACATATTTTTTATTTTGATTTTTGGTATTATTATGCTTAGCGGTGCCAATGAACAAAGGCCAGTTCAAGTGTATGTGTCTGTGTATGCCTCTGAGAGCTAAATTAGTGAATGTCTTGTTAATGATTTACATATATAAACTATAACTTTACCACAGCACTCCAAATGACACTTTGTACTACAAAACTTGGAAAGACTGAAAGTTTTTTTTTTTTAAACCACGTAAAGCAAGAAAATGTTTTCTGTCTGGTGGCAGATACAAAAATGTCAGGATAATAGTCATTTAAAACAGCACTAAACATTTTTTTTTTACAACCAATGTTGATGCAAACATACAAAACAAAGTGAAGTAACAGCTGGTCAAACGGCAGTGACTAATATCCGTTCTCTCTCTGTATACCTCCTCCAAAGCTGTAAATGCTTTAGTTTAGCCCGTCACAAAAGGACATGTTTACCTGAACTTCACTCCAATACATCACCTGTATTGACCAGTGTCCTGACCCAGCTGACAGTGTTTACTCAAGACCACAGGCTTTCTATTTGCTTTCTCCTCTGGTAAAGGTCTCCAGCACATGTGCCCAGAGGTGATGTTCACCCTAAGGAGGTCACATACTTGGGCCACCCAGCAAGAAACACATCACCTGGAAATAAGAGCAATGATGAGCCACAGCTGGAGGATCCTCTGCTCAAGAGGTAATTCACGGTGTAATGCGCCACTTCTAGAACCGTGAACATTTCCAGGTCTGGTGTATGGAAATCATTACTCTAGTTTTGTTAGAGTTCGTCAGCATCAAATAAACATTCACTATACTTATCTCTGGTGATGCAGGAATGCTATAAGAATATCATCTTATGGTTTGGACATAACATTTGCACAAAATTGCATATTTTTGTTTAGTGAATAAAAAGTGTTTTTCTTTTTCCTCAAGTAAATGTTCCATATTATCACTATATTATACTATATGGACTAGAAAAGCTTGATGTATCAAATATGATAAAAAATACAAAACACATAGGCCTATACAAACTTTTTTGAGATTTGTATAAAACTTAAACTGTTCTATTTTTGACATTTTTTATATGTCAAGCTTTATATACCCTAATTGTGTTTGTACTGATTGTCTTCTTCTTCTCCTTCCTTATTTTTGCATGGTTTATGGGCATAAAAGTGTATGTGCGTAAAAAAATTGTTCCCAAATGTGCACCCCTACTCAGACGCACAGACACACACCCGTCTGACTCCTTTAGGTGTTACTATAATAAATCCATGAAGTTTAAAATTTGTATGCATCATATTTGGTGGACATCTTAACTTATAGACCAGGATACGTAAAAAAAAAAAAAAAAAAACCATGGCCACCAGCAGTCAATGAACTTTCAACAGCTAAATAACAGCAAATCTGAATGGCCTGTTAATGTATATTTGTACATTGTGTGAAAATGAATATATGTACCAAATTTAGTTAAAATCGGCCTCAAGGTCGCACTATAATAAGCTAGGCCTTCTTTACATTAGAGCTATTAACTCTGCAATTGTGTATGACGGAATCAAAATTCTTGTTTCTTCTGAATTTCTTGATTTAAGCCACAACAATAGCAAATGTTTTTATGATAAAACTTTATGCCATTTTATTTTGTTTAAAAAAAAAAAAAACCTAGGCCATTTGTCAGATTTTACACACATCAGCTTTAGACCATGCTGGTAAAAAGTTATAGCAAAAGAATGTTGATTAGCCTATAGCAGATTTGATTTTTTTTTTTATATATATGTGTCTGATATGACTCATATGACTAGCCTATGTCGCATGTGAGTCCAACAAAGTCCAAACTTTGTAAATATAGAAAACAAGTCATTCTGAGCAAACATGTTTTGTTTCATGAATTTCTTGGGAGGCTAACAGCAAATTCTAAATAGGCTATCTATTTTTTATTATTAAAAAGTTGACTTTTTTAAATCCCTAACTTTAAGAACCATACTCTAACAATAATATTAGCACTTGATAACTCTCTTGTAACGCTATTATTAAATCAGATTAAGAAATAAAATTAAACTGAGTGTGATTAATATTGTATTAGCCTACGTTCAATAATAAGCATAGGCTAAAAAATAATATAGGCTATTGCAAATGTACATAAATATACAAGCATTATTTGTTAATGAATACGATATGTAAATCACTTACATTACATAAAGAGTTAGCCTAAGTGCTAGAAATTCTAAAAAAGAAATATATCTGAGGACTTGAGTTGACGGTTATTTGGGAGGGCGCTACGCCTTTAAGAGTTTTCGAGCGCTGCCTGGTAAACTTTGGGAGCCCGTTGGACTGCTGCACTTTGGATAATGAAGGAAGTGACGAATCCACAAGGACTAGGAGAGAGAAAAAAACTCCAGAGGAGAAAAACAGAAACTAAGATTGAAGTCAGCGTGAAGCGCAGTGTAACGTTACTGAATGAACGCGCGCGTCAGTGGCACGAGTCGACAAGAGCTCAAGAATCAAAGTTCCCTCAGTGAGAGGCGCGAGACGAGTGCTAACACCAGATTGATCCGTGTGTGACGCGGCTCTCTTAAATATTTATGTGCCAAACGTGAGAAGTCTCTAGACCTGTTTCTGAAGGACTTTATGAATTCATTTGTATATCCAGCTTCCAAAAAATACGTATGAAGATATGTGAAAGTGGAGCGGCTGTGATGTTTTGAGGAGATAGCGGAGTCTCTCTGAAGACTTGTGGAATGAGTCGAACCGCATCAGCGACTGCAATTCCTGCGGATTCTCCTTCTGAGCCCGGAGTTTGACTTTTAGGATTATCTGGCATGTGTGCGAGGTGGATTTCACCGGGTTCAGTTCGGTTTACTGTGTTGGTTTTGCTGCTCACTGTGACAGTAACTCTCGGGTCTGCTTCTGAGCTGAAGGTGAAGGTTCGTTTGGCCGATGGACAGATCACAGATGAACTTCTGGAGGCGGACAGTGAAAAAGACTCCATCACTGTGGAGTTTAAACAAGGAGATGGGACTCTTATAACTTTTGTGGCCGATTTCAAACAGGTAAGTTGAAAACTAAGGCCAGGAAAATTGTATGTTTGTTTAATATGATTGTCCCATAATGTCAATGAAGTGTGCTGGAATGCATTATTGCTTGGCTTTTTTCACGAACCCGCCCCCTTTCACAGTAGGTGTCTTATTAATCTTATTTTATATTAAGGAACACAAATTTTATATTAAGGAAGGACAAATGCTCTATTACTTTCAGACAACTTGGTAAAAAAAACAACAACAAAAAAAATATGAAGAGTTCAGATGCAAAAGCCTCTAAATGCCATTTGAAATTTTCTTCTAAAATGACAATTTTTATCAAGCTTGTATGTTTAAGTTCAGTAATTTCACTTAAATAACAATTAATAGGTAATCTTCATTGCCATAAGTGAAATTACTGAACTTAAATATACAAGCTTGATAAAAATTGTCATTTTGAAGAAATTTAAAATGGCACTTAGAGGCTTTTGCATCTGAATTCTTCATATATATATATATATATATATATATATATATATATATATATATATATATATATATATATATATATATATATATATATACATACTGTGTGTTCATTATAAAATACTTAAATTATTTTAAAAAGCATAAGTTGTGAATATGATTTTAAAGTTCCACAAACTATACTTGTTGACTTGCTATGTAATCTTGCAAATTACAGTACATTCAAGGTATCTGCTCAACCTATTAGATTTCAGTGATTTTACTTAAATTTATTAATTGACTAGAAACATTTTTAGTAAATGGTTACATTTATATTATTTATTTATTATTATTTATTTATTTATTTATTTATTTTAATTAGCTGGCAGTTTAATCCAAATAAAATTACAGTAATGTGTCTGCTCCAAAAAAAATTATAATTTGGGTCATTTTACATTTCTAGCCTTTACAATAGTTTGTAATTTACCAGATCATCTACATAATGAAGCCTCAAACACTGATAATTAAACTTGTAATTTGTGGTTACTTTTCCTTCCTCGTGCCCATGTCTCTGTTAAATCATCCACATTAGTGATGAACTTCTGACCTGGGGTCAGATTCTTTCAATGGTGATCATACCATCAGGATTAGCAGTGGCACTGTCACTGCCCTCATCCGCCTCAGTTCAGTCACGTCAGCAGCCCTCTGCCCCTCACGTCCCCTGATCCTCCACAGATGCGGTCAGTGTGGGGGTTTGGATCACATTTGGGATTGCTTGAACTTTTCCTTTCCTCTTTTTATCAGTTCCACTGGCGGGCCTGTCTCCATTCTTCTCACATGTGGTTCTCATCTTGTATTTCCCCTGTATCTCTGGGATTTATGGAAAGTTGAATGAACGAGGACTCCCAGCTGCCTTTCTGGATTAACTGCACTGAAAGGGCTTTAACAGGGATGGAGGAAGACAAATATTATTTTATATTACTTAATGAAGTGGTTATTCTGGTACCCCCTTAATCAGTTGCCAAGTGAACCCTCTGGATTTGATTTCCAAAGCTGTAGTTTTTTTTTTCTTTTATTATCTTTTCTTTTTACATTTGATGGCAGTTTTGGCGTAGCACTAATCTTTCATTCATCAGAGTGAATGCTGCTTTGGTTTAGTTTTCTGTTGTTGTGGAATTTACATAGACGATATTACATAGATGACAGATTCAGAAAATGAGAATTGTATTGTTGTTTATTTATTTACTTATTTTTTACTTGGTTACACTTCATGAAAATAACAAAAAGGTTCCATCTGTCAACATTAGTTAACAATCAAAATATTTCTAAAGCCTTTCCATTTCTTAATGTTAATTTCAACATTTACTAATACTATTAAAATTAAAAGTAGTATCTAACAATATTATATAGCCTAAAGGGGCTGTGTGTAGAACTCAGAAACCCTTAATATTAGTGACACCAGTGGCTGTTATGTGAACTGCTGCCAGAAACGTATTGTTCATGCACACAAAATGTACAAGAAACTGAATGTGACTTGGCTCAAAAGACTAAAGCAGTTTGTGATGCCTTTGCGGTGATATACTGTTAATGAACTTATCCGATAAGAAAACGTGCATAATTTACAATGGAAACACATATGGGATACATTTCTCAATGCGCATAAAAAAACATTTGACTTTGCAATGGGTAGGGCTGGGACGGTTCCGGCATTACCGCCAATACCGCGGTCACGTGACCCCTACCGCAGGTCTAAGCTTGTCACCGTCATCACCGCAAAAAAAAAAAAAAAAGTTTCATGACACATAGCATTCCATTTGTGTTGACTATTAGGCCTGTATGCAAGAGTACCTGTGTAATATATCTTGTAGTCTATAATTTGAATTCTATTTTGCTAAAGCATTAAAATACAGGCGCATATGCGATAGCCCCAAAGCAGTAGCCTACCTCAGTTTTTAATTGCACGTGCTTATTTAACGCGATTTCTTGTGTCACGAGTGATAACGGAGCCAACATTGTGGCTGCGGTGAAGAAACTTGGATGGGGATGGCTACCATGCTTCGGTCACAACCTCCATTTAGCCGTCACCAACTCCATGAAGGCAGAAAAAGAACGCACCGCCCGGGCCATGGGTTTGTGTCGAACGCACGTGACCACTTTCTCTCATAGCTGGCAAAAAAAAAAAAAAAAAAAACAACGGCTTCAAAAAGGACAAACTGAGCTGGACCTGCCTCAGCACTCCTTAGTAAGTTTTAACTCTCTTCCAACAGCGATTTAATAAAAACTTTGTTTAAGCCTTGAACCACTAAGACAAAAGCGGACACAAGATGTAAATTAATATAAATATATAATATAAATAATCTGTAATAAAATATAAAAAATATATAAAGAATATTTATATTATATAGCCTAAGTAATATACAATCACGATTTAATGTTAAATTAAATAGCTAGACTTCGTTAAATAGCCTTGAACCACTAAGACAAAAGCGGACACGAGATAGGCCTTTAAATTAATATAAATAGGCTATATAAATAGCTCTGTTATAAAATATAAAAAATATAAATTTTATTTATATTATATAGCCTAAGTAACAATCTGTAGTGTGAGCAGCAACACTTTGTTAAATTAAATAGACTTCGTTAAATAGCCTTGAACCACAAGACAAAAGCGGAAAGGAGATATGTGAATTAATAGGCTAATAATAAATATATAAATAGCTATGTAATAAAATATAAATAATATTTATATTATATAGCCTAAGTAATATACAATCTGTGGTGTGATCAGCAACATTTTGTTAAATTAAATAGCTAGACTTCGTTAAATAGCCTTGACAAAAGCATGATATGTGAATTAATAATATAAATATATAAATAGCTATGTAATAAAATTTAAAAATATATAAATAATATTTATTGGCTATTTTATAGCCTAAGTATACAATCTGTAGTGTGAGCAGCGCAACTTTGTTAAATTAAATAGCTAGACTTCGTTAAATAGCCTTGAACCACTTAGACAAAAGCGGACACGCGATATGTGAATTAATAATATAAATATATAAATAGCTATGTAATAAAATATTAATAATATTTATATTTTATAGCCTAAGTAGCTAATATACAATCTGTAGTGTGAGCAGCAACACTATGTTAAATTAAATAGCTAGACTTCGTTAAATAGCCTTGAACCACTTAGACAAAAGATTTTAATAAAAATATATTAATAGCTATGTAATAAAATATACAAAATATAAATAATATTTATTATATAGCTTAAGTAATATACAATCACGGTAGTACACGGACCTAGTGACTGCATCCTCTTTGAAACCGGTGCTGCAGCTAGTCACCGAGGATCTGTTGCTCCCAGCTGAGGAGGACACCCAATTGACGCGCAATCTCAAAGAAAAAATGTCTGCCGTTTTGATGGAAAATACAGTGCACCCTCAACTCAACTATTGGCAAAGACCGCGTTTGTCGACCCTATAAGGATATTGACATTGCTGACGAGGTGAAGGATGAGCTTATGGAGGAGATGATGATTGATGTGCCCGAAGAGCAGCGTGATGACGGTGATGTAGAGGGAGCAAGTGCACCCAACCCTCCCAAAAAAACGAATCTGGCGGACTTACTTGGGAAAAGAAAGAAAAAAAACATCTACTCCGATCCCCAAGAGAATTTGTGTGGAAACAGAGATCAGAAGGTATTTGCAGGAGGAAGCCCTGGATTCCCACGCAGACCCTCTGGTGGCGGGACAATCATGTCCGATTCCCTCTGCTTTCAAAAGTTGCCCGAAAATATATGACCTTTTGCGCTACAAGCATTCCCTCAGAACGTGTGTTCAGTGCAGCAGGTAACGTCGTTACGTCTTTCAGGGCCTCCCTCAAACCCGACAAAGTGAACATGCTGTTTTTTCTAGCCAAAAATATAAAGGCTGGGATGTAAACCATAGCCTAGACATCACTCCATTTTTTGTTCTAAATGTTCCTGTGTTCTGTGTGTAAATGTTCCAAATGTGAAATAATAAACGAACGAACATGTTCGTTATTAAGTTCATCTCTTGTGTGTGCGCTTGTTTGCACTCGCGGATATATTCGCGGCGGCGACGGCTGGGGGTGTGGGGTGGGGGGGGACGGGCGGTTGGGTGATTAGCGGTTTACCCGACGATGCGCGGGAATTTCTTGCTTTTCAACCGCGGTAAGAAAAAATCCATACCGCCCCAAGCCCTAGCAATGGGATGGCATAACTGGACCAACCAGTGGACTGATCTTATTGCGCAGCATCTGAAATGCTGTTTTGGTCTTTCTGAAATGCCCGGGCTAAGTCTGTCGGCAAAGTGGTTCGGTATAATTACCTTCCAGAACACAACTTTAATGACCATTCCCAGACAGCAGCATCTGCCTCCAAAAGCAAGATAACATGATTGTTGCGTTTCGTCTGGCCACTCTGAGGCTCAAGTCATTTATTATATACAAAAAACATATTATGGCTTCTATGACTGCAGCAATTTCCATTTTGCTTAGTGATATTTAGCAGGTATCAGGAAGTGGCGATTTTGTTCTTTTCGACTCACTGGATAGAAATTGTGCCTTATTCGCAACTTTGGATGGAGACAGCCAATGTTATTATCATTTGATTATTTGAGACTATAGACTATATAGACTATAATCTGGCTATGTGAGCATATTATTCTAACCTAAACCGTGTATAATAAATAAAGGTTAATAATAAGCATCCATTTCATGTGTCATTTAACGTTACCGCCAGCCACATCCTTTTGATTTTCCTGTCAAAAGTCCTTCGCGTAAAAATCAGTCTACAGTCTTCATAGACAACTTAATGGCAATCGTTTTGTTTTTGAAAATCCTCACAAATAGCCCCTTTAATGGACCTGAGCTAATATGAACTAACAATAAAAAGTTTAGAGTCCCCTGTAATCAATAATTGTATTCCTTAAAACTCATCTTTGAACACCAAATTTACGTATTTAACCTTTTTTTTTCTTAAAATATTTTTCTTCATGCCTTAAAATAGCTTGAATGTAACTCTACACACTTGTCTCATTTAATATATGCGGTTCTTTAAATATGCATATTAGCCCCGCCTCCACTCACTCACACCAGCTCAGAGATCCCTTCGTTGACGATTCACGCGTTGACGTGATTGGTTATGATTAGTCCGGTTTTTCTCACAAAAAGTTTGCATCCTGCAATTCTGATATAAACTCGAATTTTTTTAAAGTCAGACTTTATTTCTCTTTACTTTTTAACAAGCAATTGTGACTATCCCACAATTATTTTTTTAAAAAAGTTTATATCATGCAATTCTGAGGAAAAAAAGTCAGAATTGTGAGATAAAGTCGCAATTACCTCTTTTTTATTTTTATTATATTCAGTGGCAGAAACAAGCTTCCATACTCAAATACAGTTCCCCATCTTACCCATAAATAACAGTGAATGGAAATCAGATGAGATCATGCAAATCTTGAGAAAAAAAAAATAGGTGGTTTTGGCCATTTTTATGCATACCTTTTCATAAAATGAAACACCAGATATATCTGATTAACAGACTGGCCTTTTTTCCAGTTTGTGTGGAAAAAGTGTGGGCTGTATGAGGTTCTTTTGCAGTTTGGCCTACTTTGACTGTTTCGGGAATTAGAGTAACACATCACAATCCAGCGGCGACTGTTTGGTGGAAGAGATTCTACGTGTGATCACACAAATCTTTCAACTCTAACTCAAGCTTTTCTCTTAAACTGTTCCGTTGTCTTTCTAGTTGTATTATGTTTCTCAGCGCTCTGCCTCTGCCCAGCGGCAGCATATGCATTGACGAAGATGAATTCATCTCAGCTCGCATCCGCTGCCAACCAAGGAGCCGAGCGGTCTGCTTTTATGCTCATCTCCCTATTGGGATATCTTTGACCTGCTTGGACACAAGCCATCCCTCCTCTTCACTTTGAAATGCTATCGGCTCTTAACATTTGAGCCAGCTGTAAACTTTATTGTATTAGATTCAACTTTAGGGCAATCTTTTATTGTTGCTTATGGCAAGAACGTGTTGTGTTGGCTCTGGTTTTAGCAACTCGTCATAAGTTGAAAAGTTGTTTCACTTTTGAGTTTGTTGTTTTATCACTTGTGGGAACTTGTTTGTCTTTTATGTCCCAGCTTTTCAGTCAGCGTGCTGTGTGTGTTTGGATGCCATCCAGGTGTGTGAACATGCCCACTTGAACCCAGCCAGTCCAACCTGTTTCAAAATGTCCCCACTAATTCTGAGACATGTGACAGCGATGTGGCCTTAACTACACACCTCACAGGCTTCAGTAACCGCTCTTATGATGATGACGCAATATATGTTTAAAAGATTCAATTCAAGATGTCAGTATGAATGACAGACCACACCCATTGTGTAGACTTTGCTGTTTTACAATAAAGGAACTAATACATTGCATGACTGGTGCAGTATAAACATTGCATTGCAATGAGCTGGATTAATAGATTGTAGAAACAGCACATTTCACCTTTAAAATCACATGTATAATGGGGTTTTCACCACACTGCTTACAATACAGGAAACTGTGTGGTGTCTCTGATAACTAGTTACAGTCAGTTCACATGTTCATGTTCAAGTGTGTTGGCTACAGGCAGGACATCTCTGGCAGCCCCTTGGCTACAAGCTGATGTCTTTATTCAAGCCAGAATAAGGCAGATGTTGACCCTTTGAGTGCTGCTGAGAAAGAAGGGGCCTCATTTACCCACAGACCCTCTTATGCGCTGAACTGTTCAAGTCAGTTGATCTAGAGCACATTCGAGCAGTGTCAGTGTTAAACTATTCTGAGCACTGAGAGAAACTGAAATATGCTGATGTTTGAACCTTAATTTTCTTGCACTTTCAATTACAGCGGTCTTCTTTAAGCGCAGCAGTCTTTTACTGTTGCAATTTGCTAAAACTCTTGATTGCACAGATTGCATATTAAAAAATCCATGTGTGAGCTCAAATTGACTGTCTTCATGTTTCATAAATTGTTAACGAGCATATTGCATATCATCAATTTGATTGCTGAAGATTGCTTTTTTTACCTTAACAGCATATATAGTATGTAATCAAGGTGGTAATTTCTTCCTTAAGCCCCTTTCACACAGTGCGTTGATCCCGGGAAATTGCTGGGAAATTGTCAGAACGCGGGATTGATACCGGCATCGATGCCGGGTTGGGGACCTAGTAACATTGCCGGGATTAGGGATGTGCATTTTTCAAAAATATTGCATTCGAATATTCGGGCTCATAAAAATTAAATATTCGAATATTCGTTTTTTTAAATTATGTTTTCAGAAAAGACGTTATTTATAGTTTTTTTTTATGTTTTTGTCTATTTGATATTGATTAAAGATTTCAAGGGTACATGAATTTTAAAAAAATGTTGAAGTGCATGGATAAATCATTTATAATAAACACTACAATATTACATATAAAAAGAAGATTTGTCAAATTTGATTTCATGCCGACTTTAATTATAACTGCGAGTTAGTGCTTAGGATTTATCATGGACTCAAAGCAACGTAGGGCCCGCAAAGCAACGTATTAAAATTTGAATAGTATTTTATTTTTTAAATAATAATTACATATCGGATATATTCGAAAATTCGAAGCAGAGACCAGGAGCTCCTCTCTATCCGCGCTGAAGCTGAGATCGTTCACCAGCTTTGTGGAACGGTATGCGCATGTACATGTTTTCGACACGTTCTTTACATGTCTCATCCTGGCGTCATGCATCTTTCCGGTATCTTTACGGGTTGTGTGTGAACGCACTCACAGGATTCCGGCAAATCACTGGCAGTGTGAATGAACCGAAATCAAACAATCCCGGGACAAATGCCGGGTCACATTATCCGTGTATTTTCCGGAATCTCTGTGTGAAAGGGGCTTTAGTCACTCACTGGTTTGAATGATACACAAGTTTATGCCAGTGGTGGAAGAATTCAAACAATTAATATGTTTACATTTATAATTTGAAAATATTATTTAAAATTGTTGCAATGACAATTAATTAAACTTTTTCTTTCCCTAAAACATGAGATGTGATTTTATTCCACATATTTCCATTTTGGTGGCATATTGCATGCAATTTTCCATTTGAAGAAAAAGAGAATGTGAGCATCGCAACAGATGTTTAACCATTCATTTTGAGTCACCACTGAAGCATCAATCATTCTTTAATCATGTAGGCTAATGTTGTAGTTCCTAATAGTTACTGTGCATTAGCCTTATTTACTAACCAAAGCCGGTTTTTATTTGCATTAGCCACGGACCCTGAAGATAGATTAAGAGCATTTTAATTCTCATCATAATTCATTCACTATACTACCAGAATCATATTATCATAGTTAAACATGCCTTTTATCATTCAAGATTAGCTGTTTCCTTAAAGCCCCCCCAAGTGACATGTCTTAACAGCCACAAGAGTTTGATCCTATGATCTGTTTGAGTCATTGCTCATGAATCAAGCCTTGAGTTACATCAGTTCTTGCTAAGTTCAACTTTCCGGTGAAAGACTTTGTATAACCTAGGGTTGCATTGTGTTTTTCTTGATGAGGCATATCTCAATGGAAATGAGATGTACTTCCCCTTATGATTTACAGGAACAGCATAAATCCTCCCCACTGCGTTTGGGTCTTGTCTTTTCTTCTCCCACGCTCTGACGTTTCCCCCTGGGTCTTGTGCAATACCTTTGGCTTGGTATGGGGTTTTGAAATATTGGAGGAACTGTTGTAAAGGGGCATCAGCTTTAAGATCTTGATGTATTAGTGAACACACTGCCTAAACTTTTGTTCTAAATCCAGATGTTTTGTTAGATTTAAGATGGTTTTGGAAGAAGTTAACAGCCCATAGGAGGTAATGGCATGATTCTTGACAAGATGAACATATATCAGTGAGTGTGAAGCACATAAAGACAGCTGAAACAGGGTAAAGCTGTCCCTGCTGTCCCGCAAGAGCTCAAGTTAGCCACATAGGAGTCAAAGGTCACACAGGGACAACCCTGTGAAAGCAACTATTACCGTAATAGCCAAGTGCCTCTATTTTTGCCATGCTGTTCGGTTTTTGGTGTCATATTCAGAGGAAATCTACTTAAAGATGTTATCGAAACAGAATTGCTTGGTTCCTTCTTTGTTGGCTTTTATTTACCTCAATGCATGTTGTGTTTTGTTCTTAAGTGTGTAAGACATCAAATTCCTCTATTTTAACCACCACAACTCAGGCATTTCTCCCAACGTTCTGTCTTTTGTCTGAGGTTGCTGTTCATCAGAGCGAAAGGTTAAATGTTGGCATGCACCTGTTCCTTTTCACCAGCCTTCTTAAAAAAAAACAATTAATCTATGCCGTCACACATAAGGAGCCACATAATCTGGTTAAACTGAAATTCTAGACAATAGCGTTTCTCCTTGAAGAGGAACCTCATTTACCTTAAACATTTTAGATATCTGTTTATTCTGGATCTTCTCTGCGTGCCTTGTTGTTTGTTTGTATTAATCTTGAATCTTTCTCTTAGTTACCTTTAACTGCGCAGGGTATTATATGTAATACTTCATAATAGGGGTGTAACGATTTTTGAACCGAACCAAAAAACGCGATACTGAACTCACGATTCGAATCGCGATACTGTCATTGCGTAGCGAACACGCCCCGCCCCCTACTAAATCCCGGCTCCGCCCAGCCCGGCTCAATGGACCTCATGTCTTATGTGTACAGTACACAATGAATTCAGTTTTGTAGTTCGAACCACCATTAACACGAAATAACAAGCTCCGTGTTTTGTTACTTTCGATAATAAGCAAGGTGTAATCTTTCAGATTCTGTCTATTTGATCCTGAAATTCAAACAATAAATGGCGTTTTGGCGCTCTTTGATGTGACGTGACAGATCGCTTACTAGGGTCCACATTTCAAGCGGCAGCACGCGCGCGAGTAAGCGCGATCATCTCTTCCTCAGTTACAGAAAGGACACCTGAAGGTATGTTGAAAGATACAGTATACTTACTGAAAGGCATCATAACTCGTGTAATCGCTCAATCAGTGTTTCAGCCGCGGAAAGACGTCAATAATACAGCATAGCTTGTCGCTAGCATTATATTTACCTCAATAGGCACGTGATTCAGTGTCCACAACTTCCTATAAAGGAACTCTTGCACTAAATACATGCTCTATGTTAGCCTGTATATTATATTTTACTTAAAAAAAAGCAAAAAGCCATTTTAGCTTTCTAAACCGAACCGAATCGAACCGAACCGAGACGTCAAAAACGTGGGAAAACTGAACCGTCAGTTTTGTGTATCGTTACACCCCTACTTAATAAACATTAAATCTTTGAGATTTCCCTTATGAAACAAAATTCCAGATTGGCAAAACATCAAAGCATGCATACCTGCATTCTGACTCATCCTTGATTACTTCTAGTGACTTGTCTTAAGGGAAATGTTACCCAAAAATGAAAATTGTCACCATTTAGGTCTCATCCCAAACCTTATGACTGACTTTCTTCTGTGGAACAAAAAAAGAAGATATTTTGAAGAATGTTTTTGTCCATATAATGAAAGACAGTGGGGTCCAGAACAACTTATTTTTAGTTTTTTACATAAAAAGTCATACAGGTTTGAAACGACATGAGGGTGACTAAACGACTACAGCAAGGAAGGCCGGAAACACTCTACGCAGATCAATGCTTGGCAAGCATGCGGTTGTGCATACTTATGCGGTAGTAAAAAGTTATCAAGGGAGCTTTAAAGTTACCTTTAAATGCCTTTGCCATTAATACAGCTGTGTTGTGACTCAGGTAGCAGCTTTAAACATGTCAACGGAAGAATCTGTGCTGTTGTATTTCCTGTTGAAAGTAAGAGCGTTGAAAAGAAGACGTTTATCACTCTCTATTATGGGTTGACATCATTAATGCCAGTTGTTGTAATAGAAAGCACATACAGCAAACATCTTTATAGTGGCAGAACAAATAGAATTTAATTCTTTTTGTTTTTTAAAATCATTCATCAATGTCTCTGCATAGTAGTGTGGCAGAATGAACAAATATGTATTTTATCTTTTCTGTCATTGCTCGTCTCTAGAGAGGGTGTTTTATGTATAAGAGACACAAACTAACTGAGTTGGAAGGCTAATGTTATATAAACTACTACAAATTCAGATCCAAGCAGCAATCGCTTAAGTTACAAGTTCCAAAACAAAGCAGAAGTGACATGACTTGTAGTGTCCAGTTGGGTTTAGTTATGGGATAGTTCACCCAATCACATACATTCAATATGTACTCATTTGTCTTGCCAAACCGGTTTGCCTTTATTCTGTTAAACGCAAAAGTTAATCTGTTAATATTTGGTTTATCCAACCTTTCATCTGCAATTTCATTGTTCTTAACATTGAATGTAACTGACGTGAATTTTATGGCATAAGCAACATTTGGAAAGCCCTGCCAAACTTTGTGAGGATGCCGCTGTCAGACGTCAACAGCATAGTCCAAACAAACACGCCGTGATCCTGCAGCAGGAAGCAGAAGCAGGAGCAGAAGCTAATGTTTGCTTTGACTTCAGAGATAGATTTCTTCGGGACTGTCAAAATAAAATCTTCTGCACCAAGATTTATGTTTAGTCTCTAATGTGGTCATTTGGTGGACCTGTGCGATGTTGGAGGGTGAACGAATGAAAAACTGAGCTGAGGATATACCTGACTGAAGTGTTTACTCACTAACCCAGCCTAGACATGTTCCTGCATGGAGGGGGTCAGACAGAGAATTGTAACAGGACCCTGGAGGAAAGCGAAAGAGATAGTTCCCTCAGATAAGAGGAAATTGCAGAGCAATGAAGATAAAGGATAGTTGTAAAGAGAAATCAATGATTGAGCGACTGATATCAGGTCAGCTTGCATCAGCAGATGTGAGTGGTTTACCTGTGCAATGTCAGCTTGCAGGGTTTCTCCCTGTTGTCATCAAGGTGTTTGCAAAGCAGTGACGCCAACACTTCCCTGTAATTAAAATGAGTGCCTAAGGCGGTCCCCTACCAACCCCTCTCTCTGTTCCTTAAAGCAAACCGCCTTTTTGACGGCTGGGAGGTCCTTCTAGTGCCAGAGCTTAAAATAACAACTACCTGCTCACTCCCTCCCTCTTGTGTTTGCTGATTGTTCTGTCACCCGTGTGTTAATTCCACCAGGTCTGCCTCCTCCGCCAGTTTAATTACATTTCTTGCTGCTTCGTCCTTTGAAGAACTTTCATGCAGAACAGTTATTCGCAATATAGGCTTGAGTTACATTTTTTGGGATGTCTGTCATTGGAATCTGTGTACTTTTTCATTTTGTATAGTGTTAATGTCATGTAATGTCTGTTGTGAACATAAATTAGAGATGCTAGTTAGTAGTACTTAATGTTTCTTTTCCTAGAAAAGTCTTAAAGGGGTCGTATTATGGTACATGCACTTTTGCAAGTTGATTGTACTGAAATGTGTGTTGGCAGTACCTGTACACAACCATCATACAACCAGACTGCTTTATAAACAAGGGTCAGTATGAGCTGGTTTTCTAGAAGCTGCTCAAAAAATAATTGGTACCAACTATATGTTCCTCCAGAAGAAGTGAGTGTAAAATTGTATTAACCTTTATATTAATCTTTAGTGATATTAATCACTTTACAATGAATGCGGCTAAGGTCTACACCCAGGGAACATAACGGCATGTTTTCTATTCACGACGTTCTCAATATAATTAATAATCCCACATTTATAATGAACAACGCGTTATGGTTATTGTGTTATTACAAACTGAGTATATAGACCTCAGTAAACACATATATCGTACATCTCACTAAGTTACTCTAACGTTACCCTGCCAGTAACGTTACATACAAAGATAGATCAAAGTGACATTACGTTAACCAACCATTCAGAAAGTCCTGTTCGAGCCTTAAAGGGTACCTATTATGGCATTTAAAATGTTCCTAATATTGTTCTGGGAGTCCCCAACAATAGTTTTCAAGCATGCAATGACAAAAAACCCTTTTGTTGTCTTATAATATGCATTTATTTTTACCTGATTTGCTCACCGACTCCCATATGAATCGTTTAGCGAGTCCTTTTTCCAAAACCCGCCTTTGCGTGACGCTAATCTGCGGTGATTGGTCAGATGACCTAGCCAAGTTGTGATTGGTATTCTCTGTGCAGAGTATGTCGGAATAAACTCGGTACTGATCCTTCCTTCAGTATCAGCCGGCTCGCGAATCCATACTTTATAGCATTTAGGTGACGCGAACACAGAACAAGGTTTGGGCTATACTTGTGCGGTATACTTGTATATATGAACTGTAGCCACTTAGTCTTCAAATGCTCCTCTCCTGGCAGATGAAAAAAGTTCGCTTTTGCATCGCACTTCAAAACACAGCGTCTCGTCGACATTATTGTTTTCCGGTTTTCCCTGGCATCTCAGAGCGCAATAAGTGGCCGTTTCTTATTCAAATAACTTGTCAAGTTGACGTCAACTAGACAAAGGAAAAGCATCGTTCGTTGAACGATTCATATCAGAGACTCAGAGTCGACTCTTACTTTTGAGAGACAATAACTTTGTATACGGTGAACTTTCATTTTTAAAACTTTGCAGGATGTTTTCATTCACTTAGATCTATGTTACACACTACATGAAGGGCAATTTTCAAAACTCCATAATAGGTACCCTTTAATTGTCGAACTTCTTTGTGGCCGTCATCTGTCTGGGTCCGACTCAGGTTCAAACAGATTCGGTTACACAGATGTGTCTCAGAGACTCCCGCTGCCATTCTTTCTCTAAAATATACGCTCAACTTTTGTCAAATAACAGAGGGGCGGAGTCAACAAAGCTAATTATCATTTAAAGGCATATGCACTGAAACGGCGTGCTTAAAACAGAGCTGTTTTTGACCAGGTAAAATGAGTGTTTACTTAAAATACTAATGAGAATTTTTTATTCAAGTATATTACAAACTTTTCATTTAGACCCTAAAGAATCAAATTAACTTGTATGAAAATGGCATTATAGGACCCCTTTAATACATATTAAAGATTTGATATAGGGGAAAATAAATTAAATGAATGTGCTTAGGTCGCACTCAATCACCATTATATGTTTGGTCTAAAATACAACTGCTCTCATATTTTGCCGCAGGACAGCAATTGCGAGTACAATTTTCAGCTTTGCAAGACTGTGATATGAAGAGTGTACGTAGTATTAGCAACAGTGTGACAGTGAATAGCACATAGCAGGCACAGGACTGGGTATAAACAGATATATCAGTACAATATGCATCACATAGCTAAACGTGTTGTCGTTTTTGGAAGCTTTTATTTTCTCGACAACTTCATATTTATCCACTTTGGAGCGAATTCTTCAAAAATACGTCTCTGTGTGGGCGTAAGGCCGAAACGCAGAGAAAAAATGGGTTTTCAAATGAAAAAGTATAAAGTTGACGAGGCCAAAGTTTGTCTGCGGAATTGAATTTACCTCCTCAGGGGAAAACTATACAAATAAAAGAGCATCGTCATTCAAATAGAATATTAGAGGAGGTGAATGATTCTTGGAATGTGAATGAATTTTCCACAGGCTCAGTGAGACTCAGCTCCATGAGTTTGGGGGTTGACCAACTCTGGAAACCAGATGGAAGGTTCTAGAAAGAGGATGAGATGAGAGCTCCAGAACAAACAAAGACAGCTCTGGCTTGTTTATTTTGATTGCCTGAGAAAACCTCCTACTTTGCGAATGAAACCATGAAAGCTTGCTCCCTTCTGTCTGCTTGGTGCTTGAGGCCTTACTGTGAAAAACAAGACGAGGGGGAGTGAGGAGAATGTGTGTGTCTTCTGCTGGCAGAGTCATGAGGATGCCAGAGCAAGGAGAAGCTGATGAATGGGTACACAGGTCTGTGGCCTTGCTCTTCGCTCTGGGGTTTCCCTTAATGCCTTTACATGGAAAACTTTATGAGCATGGGGTGCTGCCAGATATTTGCTCTGGTTGCTAACAGCAACTCAGTGATGTGCTGAAATATACAGCATCTCTCTGTTGTTCTGGGCTGAATCCTTATAAAATGTTGTAATGAAGATCTGACTCTAAGCTTGAAGGTCGACAGCTGACTTTTTAAATTCTAAAAAGCAAGAATTTTAGAGCCAAAATTAATAAAATCGATAGGCATTTGATAGGGATGCACAATATGTCCGGCATGAAGCAGAAGATGCAATAATCTTTTCTTCCCTATTGTTATGTATAACCAAGGTAAACGGCTTCTTGGACAAAAAAAATTAGGGATGGTTGTGGTAAACGCATCATCAGAGAAGAGATGTTTCTGCACGAGGAAGGGGAATTTTGATTAAAGATTACAAGGGCACATTATTATTTTTTTTTTTATAATTATGTGCATGGATAAATCATTTATAATAAACACTGCTGTATTCCATAAAAAATAAGAATTGACAATTTTGATTTTGTGGTGACTTTAAACTAATAATCCCAATTATTTTGTTTAAAAAAATAATTACCATTAATCACAAATGTTTTCAATTTAGTTTTTTTTTTAATAATTTCTTTTATAGTTAGTAGAGATGCACCTGATACTAAATTTTAACAGCCCTTGTATTTGATGCCGTTCAAGTGTCGTTATTGTAGTTATTATATAACACATTTCTTATGGAGTTGCACAATTTAATGATGACTGCATGTTTCTTCTCAGGATGTGAAGATCTTCCGGGCGCTGATCCTGGGGGAACTGGAGAAGGGCAGAGCCAATACCAGGCGCTCTGCTTCATCACACGGCTCAACCACAATGAGATCATCCCCAGCGAGTCCATGGCCAGACTGCGACAGGTCAGACTCCCTCTGTGGCTGATAATGGGGCAGGGAGAAGTCATTGGGAGTGAGGGAGTGGATCCGGGGTTTTAAGAGTTGAGCTCATGGGTTAATTGTTGCGTAGGAGTGCGATTTTTTTTTTTTTTTTTTTTTTTTTTAAATTTGTGATCTCAGAGGAAAAAGGCTGTAAAAGGCCTTTGATGAGTTGCTCCTGGGAGGGTCCAAGGTCATAAATGTTTGAAAATGAATGATTGTGATAAAAGACTGGAAACATTTAGCTTTAAAGAATGACAGTAGTAATACTAAACGTTTTTTTTTTTTTGTGTTTTGCAGAAAAATCCCAGGCCATCCGCACGGCGGAAGAGAAGAGAAGCACGGAGATGCTGAGCATGAACGTAGCGGTCAATTTAACACGGACGTGGCAACTGAGTGCCCACATCCACAACATGTGCAGCGTGGCCCCGGGAGGCCGTGTACACGCGCGAGGTTGATGTCAGACACTGGCTGGACAAAGGCAAGCATGCTTACAGCGTCCCTTAATTACACCCTACCAAACCCAGCACGATTATATATAACACTGACATTGTGTTCTTCACATATTAACCCTCTAATGCCTAATCTAATATATTAAAAAATAGTCCGCAAAATCCATTTAGCTTGAACTACATATAGGCAAAACATTTTATATAATAATTACACTACCAGTCAAAAGTTTTAGTTTAATGTTTTTAAAAGAAGTATATTCTGCTACCCAAGGCTGCATTTATATGATTAATAATACAAAAAAAAAAAAAAACATTATAGTAAAGTGTTATTTATTCCTGTGATCAAAGCTGAATTTTCATCATCATTACTCCAGTCTTCTTTGTCACATGACCCTTCAGAAATCATTCTAATATGATGATTTGCTGCTCAAGAAACATGTATGATTATTATCAATGTTGAAAATAGTTTTTTACATTTTTTTTTTCCAGGATTGATGAATAGAAAGTTCAAAAGAACAGCTTTTATCTGAAATGGAAAGCTTTTGTAACATTAAACACTACCCTTTAAACAGTTAGGGGTCAGTGAGATTTTTATTTTATTTTTTTGGGAAAAAAAATAAGAAATCAATACTTCGATTCATCAGGGATGAGTTACATTGATCAAAAGTTACAGTAAAGACATTTATAATGTTAGAAAATATTATATTTTAAATAAATGCTGTTCTTTTGAACGTTCTATTCATCAAAGAATTTGGGGAAAATAAGCATATTAGAATGATTTCTGAAGGATCATGTGACACTGAAGACTGGAGTAATGATGCTGAAAATTCAGCTTTTTTTCAGACAAATAAATGACATTTTAATATATATTAAAATAGAAAACAGTCATTTTAAATTGTCATAATATTTCACAATATTACTAGGTTATTTTTTTTTTTAATAAAATAAATGCAGAGTTGGTGAGCAGAAGAGACTTCTTATAAAAACATTAAACAATCTAAAACTTTTGACCGGTAGTGTATATATTATTGATAAAATAAAATGTGTGGTAACACTTTACAGTAAAGTCTGGTTAGTTAATATTAGCATATATATATATATCATCATCGGCAATATGCCATTAAAAGGGTTTTAACATCAAACCTTTTTACACATCAAATGTGAGAAGGGAGAAGGATCTGTAGTAAATCTAATTGAATGTAGTTAGACCTTGTACATTACTAATGCATCACTATTTGAACTGGAACACATCACTGTAGCACCCCACTGACCTGCATAGCTTGATCATTAACTATAATGTTTTTCAGGCGCCGAGGGTTCCATGTTCGAGCCTCAACCAGTGGAGGTGCCAGGTCTGCAGAGCTGCGGGACAGTGAAGGACCTGTGGCAGCCTTGCTCCTGTAGCTACAACCTCAGACTGGAATGGTACCCCTGCCTGCTAAAGTACTGTCGCAACAGGGACGTCTCCGGCAGGGGAAGCCCATATAAATGTGGCATCAAAAGCTGCAGCAAAGGCTACCAATTTACTTACTACGTACCGCACAAACAGCTGTGCTTGTGGGAGGAAGAGACCTAGAAACACATGCTTCTACATAAACATCTTTAATGTGACGTTCACCTCCGAGCCTTCAGACTCGTGCCTACTGCACAGAGCAGTTTGACAAAGAAGTTATGCTGGATGGGTGTGGATGGAGTGTGATTTGAGCAGCCCTAGTGCTCTAATTTTGTTTTTCCAGAGCTGTCGACTGTGCATTTAAGCTGGTCAGTAGTTTTAAAGCTCTTCCTGCTCTTACCAGCACTGTGGAATGAGTCTTTTTTGAGTCTTGACATGCAGACCCAAGTGAGCAACCTGTGAATTAGTCAGTGTATAACAGGATGTAATCTTAAAATTAGCTGGATCTCGTCAGGTTGCTAATTTTTTTTTTCTGAAGCTGGTATTATTTATTTAGCAGTGGGAAATGACGGAAGACACTTAAGCACAGTGCACGTTTCTCTTTTTAATGTTTTTTTTTTAAGTTCTGTATTTTGACTGTTAGATTTAAAGCACTGTATTAAGTTAATGGTAGACGCAGACATGCTTTGATTAATTTTGGTACAGACAAAAAACGCTATTGAGTCATTCTCCAATTGATTCAAATAGATTCAATCATGTGAATTTTCTCACCTCAAGTCTTAATGCTGGCAACCATTTGGGAGTGTGTTTTCATCCTCATAAGGATGGACTTCTAAGCAGTGCACAACAACAGTGCCATTTAAGGTCCAGTTGGATCAATATTAACTTATAGTTTGATGTATGGATGTAAGTTGGGAGCAGTCAACACTGCAAAAGTAACAAGAAAACCAAAGTGTGTGTTCTGATAAAACAGAGGGAGAGAAAAACTGATAAATCCTGCTTAGATAGTTGCTACTGTGCATCAACACTGCCATCTTCTGGTTATCCGACATTACTGTCACTCAGGCTCCTCCTATCAGTATGACCTCAGTACATCAGCAGAGCTGTGAAACCATCACAAATATGGTTTTGTGTGGTATCAAATGTCCTAGAAGAATCCTTCACTTCAGAAGTGACTTCAACATTCAATAGGACCAAATCCACTGACTAAGCTCTAATCATGAAGAAGAGAAACTTTTTGTTTCACATTTCACTATTCACCTCCAACTCACGACTCACCTCTCTTACTAAGCGAATGTTCACATTTAACATGCACATTTGACTCGGTTGTAGTTCATGGTACTAAAATTTTTATACTGATTTATTTAATTTTGTTTTTTCAAAGAGTTAGTGTTATGTTAAAAGTGTTTTTTGAGATTAAACCTACCAACCGACAGCTGTTGTCTGGGATACAAGTGCCTTGTTGATTCAGTGTTTACTGATTCTTTTTTGATGATAAAGCTGTTATGAATAAAGTATCAAAGCTATTTTCCTATAAAAATGATTATGGACAGAAAATGAAGTAATTTTAAATAAAAGCTTCTTCAGCAAAGTGTCATAACCTGTCACTTTCCTACTATTGTTTTTAAACGCATTCAGAGTTGACTGCAACATGCTTTGATTTCTGAAGGATCATGTGATGTCGAAGTATTATTTAATGAGACGGTGTTATTGAATAAAGTTAATCACTGACACAATGAAATCATACATCATATAGATTAAAACAATTGATAACTTGCTACTTACTCTGGTCAACTAGCCTACAGCTAGGAAAAAGTAAATAGGCTATCACTGATATATTTTCTTAAGATAATTTGTTAGTTTGGTTTGGTTTTACTTCAAGCTCAGCATATTTCCTGATTTAGAGTTTTAATATGTATTTGTTACGAGTTGCACTCACGGATTTGTATAATGATAATCTATACGTATGATCAGTGGTTGCACTTGGTTTATATTAGCTATATATATATGTTTTTTGATGGATGATTTAGCATTGTTAAATTATTTACACTACCGGTCAAAAGTTTTAGATCAGTAAGATTTTTTATGTTTTTAAAAGAAGTCCCTTCTGCTCACCAAGGCTGCAATTATTTGAAAAAAAAAAAAAAAACATATTGTGAAATTTATTGTAAATTTAAAACAGTGCTATGTGAATATATAAAGAAGTGTAATTTATTCCTGTGATCAAAGCTGAATTTACTGCATCATTACTCCAGTCTTCAGTGTCAGATGATCTTACAGAAATGATTGTAATATGATGCTCAAGAAACATTTATGATTATTATCCGTGTTGAAAACAGTTTTTACATTTTTATTTCAGGATTCTTTGATGAATAGAAAGTTCAAAAGAACAGAATTGATCTGAAATGGAAAGCTTTTATAACATTAATCACTACCGTTCAAAAGTTTGGGGTCAGTAAGAATTTATTTTTTATTTTTGGGGGAAAGAAATTAGAAAATACTTTTATTCATCAAGGATGAGTTAAATTGATCAAAAGTTACAGTAAAGACATTTATAATGTTAGAAAAAGATTATATTTACATAAATGCTGTTCTTTTGAACTTTCTAGTCATCATAGAATTTTGGGGGGAAATGGTACACAGACTGTTTTCAACATTGAAAATAATATGTGTTTTTTGAGCATAAAATCAGCATATTAGAATGATTTCTGAAGGATCAGGTGACACTGAAAACTGATGTGTAATCAGCAACAGTAATGATGTTGAAAATTCAGCTTTCAAATTACATTTTAAAATATATTAAAATAGAAAACAGTCATTTTGAATTGTCATAATATTTCACAATATTACTGTTTGTCTTTTTTTCATCAAATAAAGCAGCCTTGGTGCGCAGAAGAGACTTCATTTAAAAACATAAAAAATCTTACTGATCTAAAACTTTTGACGGTAGTGTTTATACAATGTAATTTATTATAAATAGATTCACATTTTGTAGTCCCTTTGAAAATGAAAAAAATAGGGCCTCTAATATTTTAAAGGAATATTTCACCCAAAAATGAAAATTCTGTCATTTACTTGTCACAAACAAGGTTTGTTCTAAACCTGTAGGAAGTTATATTTTCCTTTATGTTCAACACAGGAAATAGTTTAGAAAAGCCTAAGGGTGATTAAATGACGGCAATTTTTTTTTTTTTGGGTGAACTATCCCTTTAAGCTCAAAGTAACCAGGTAGTTTACCACCAAAATACTTACCGGTATGTTCCACTGCTACAGTCATTGTTATTATATTATAATAATAACCAAAAAAATTTACATTTGGTATCAGGACAGCAGCACACTGTTTGAATCAAGTCCAATGCAATTTTTCTACAGGCTCTGCTGACAGTGCTGTACACGACGGCGTTTGGCTGATTCAGGTTGGGCAGCAGTAGTGACAGAAGTGACGTTTCATTTTCCCCCTCCGTTCGGCACAAAACATTATTATTTAGTAGTCATTCAGTGTGAAATGTTGACCACAAACAAGGATTCCGTCGTCAAGGGCTGTGGTTGTTGTTGTGAGGGACGCTTTTCTCTCTTTCGCGTTCCATACCAACAGGGGTCGCCCTGCTGTAGGGATGTGCCTTACTCTTTGTTGTCATCCTCGCTGTTGACCAGTTGCTGAGTGACTGGGTTTCTGAAATGTGCCTTTTGTTTGTGTGGTGATCTGCGTACCATCTCCACGAAGACGATGCCGGAGCCGAACACTGAAATCCCTCAATACCTCGTGTCGGGTCCGCTGCTGCTCTTCTGTACGTGATGCTGAAGCGGGAGGCACGGAGGAAGACAGCATCCATGCTGAGCACTCAGTAACTGTCCGGCCTGTCAATGAACATGCTATTGAGGTGACTATTTTAAGGTTGTTTTACCCTTTTCCTGTTTTAAGAACAGATTTAATTTCATGGCTACACGTTTAACCTGCTTTTAATTTAATTAACCTCATACAACCCACAGCTCAGAAGATTAGCTTAAGACTGGGTCCATCAGTATCTTCTGCGAGCAAAGAATCTTAAAGGGATAGTTCACTCAAAAATGAAAATTATGTCATCATTATGAGTTTCTATCTTTTGCTGAAAAGAATAAAAGATATTTGAAGAATATTGGTAACCAAACTGTTGTGGGGCACCATTGACTTCCATATATGAGAAAAAATACTATGGAAGTCAATAGGGCCCAACAAACAGTTCTTCAAAATATCTTAATTTGTGTTCAGAACAAAGACATTCATACAGGTTTGGATCCATTAAATTTTCATTTTTAGGAGAACTGTCCCTTTAAAATCTCTCTGTGATGATTATTCCAATTTACTCTTATATTTATTAACTTCATTTAGTAATTCATTTATTTTTACATTTGAAAATTGCAAAAACATTGGACATTTCAATTTATTGAACTGACTTTAACGCTAGGGATGGGAATAGTGCAGAATTTATCAATTCTAATTTGATAATTCAATTTTTATTTCAATACACAACACAGATAGGGGAAGACTGGGTTGTGTTGTAACATGGGGTCAATCGTAACACCTGTCAGTTTGACAAGTTAGTAAAGATCTGTGGTAATGACATCAATATCATACACTCATGTCACCTTTTCAAGCTCACATGAGAAGTGGCATGTAACTGGGAGCAACACTGTAGATTTTATTACCAAAAACAGATTTTCAGGAAAAAAAATAACCGTAGCCTAGCCTAGCAACCATTGTATTATAGATACAATTAGTTAACTTACATATCCTAAATTAGCCATTTCTCTAGTTTAATTTGATGTTTTACATTCATGCTAAAGCTAAGTTATGGCTGTTTGGGGTGGGGATAGTTGTAACAGTTCATTTAAAATGTTACAACCCTTTATGATGATGATTCTAACTAAGTGTTCATCATGTATCAATCCATCAGGAGTCCAGGTATCAGTCACATTCGCATGAGTTTTTTAGTTGCGCATCAAGAGATTTATGTGGTAAATATGTTTTCATTGTAGTTTATGCGCATGTCTTCATGTCAGATTATCAGATTATACATTATCCGCCTCAATTGAGTGCATGTTTTTTTGTGCAAGTTTATGCTCATTTTAGCATTTCAATCCAGCAGTTTTTATGTGATCGCAAAAGTGGATAGCAACATATTAGCCAGTGACTGAATGTGACAGGAATACAGTACAGACACGAACACACACACCAGTTGTTTTTGTGCTAACGAGTCCAAAAAGAAATACAATGTGTTTTTTGTATTCCAACTTTATTCAGAAGTGATTATTCTTTGTTCTTCAATAACATTCTTGCATTAATTTAGAGTATGTGCATACTATTTCAGCAAATCATCTCTCATTGTTACATCTATTCACAGCCTGTGTTACAAATCACCCCAGTAGGACGGTTTTAACAATGGAACTCTTTGTGTTTGACATTAACTCACATAGTCTGTGATTGTGTAGGACACATCCAACTGAGTTTTATTTGTATTAGACAAATATGGCTACCATGTATCAAATTTTGAGAGATCTAGCACACAATCTGTTACTGATGCTCAAACAAAAACTACTACCATCCCTGGTCTCCCCCTACAAGAAATCAGAAATAAATCTTATTTTACTTTTTTATTTAGAAGCGGTATTAATGCCATGTAAAAAAGATTCCTCTTGTTATCATTTAGAAAATAGGGCTGGGCAATGATTAATCGCGATTAATTCGCATCCAAAATAAAAGTTTGTGTTTACATAATTTATGTGTGCATTGTGTGTTTAATTATTTTGTATATATAAATGCACACACATGCATGTATATATTTAAGAAAAATGTGTTCTTAATATATCAAATATTTATATTTATACATAATATTAATTATGTATAAATATATATAAAGTATACACATGCAAATATTTCTTAAATATATACATGCATGTGTGTGTATTTATATATACAAAATAATTATACACACTACGCACACATATACTACGTAAACACAAACTTTAATTTTGGATGCGATTAATCGTGATTAATCGTTGCCCAGCCCTAAAATAATAAACACAAAATTGATAACACTTTATTTTAATGTGTCCCTGTTACAGTGTAATTATACATTACTGTATTATATTATATTATATGTACTGAGTAATAATAGCAATTAACTACATGTACTTATAGGGTTAGAGTAGGTTGCATGTAATTATGCCAAATAGTTATTACTAGTAAAATACACGTAGCGTGTAACAAGGGCATATTCAAATAAAGTGTTAACCACATATTTCTTTAAATCTTTTAATTTGATTGATCTATTTTTATGTTTTTAATTCACTAAAAGAAACCAGCTAATAATTTAAAAAAGTATTATTTTATTGGATTTTTAATTGAACCTGTTATGAATAAGAATAACGGCCCATTCACATCAATGATGATAACTATAACGATAAAGATATAGTTCTAAAAATTTTCTAAATAGATAAAGAATCCACACCACAACTAACAATTATAGCATAGAGAAACTATATCATTGGAATCATTTTCAGAATGTTTTTTTTATAAACACATTTACTACCAATCAGAATTGAAGAGCTTGAGACTTTTAAAGTGGCAGACGATAAAACTGCAGTTCACTTAGATGAAACGAAACGTTATCGTGCATTAGTGGGGATGCTAACAAAGTTATTGTTGTAGTTATCTTTATAGTTAGCATTCTTGGTGCAAACAGGGCTTAAGAACCCTTTCTCATTTCTCAAACCTATACATACATATCAATATCCTGATAAAATAACTTAATATTGACATAGTTTAACGGCTTCACATCCGAGGTTTGGACAACATTTGGATAAAGAGCTGTGGATAAGGTTGCCACAGTTACTTTTGGTCTAGTTTTGACACACCCAGATAGAAGCCAGACTCTAGTATTTCTCAACTGTTCATGTGAAATCCACTGATACCTCTTCAGACATACTCGAGTGCTTTTAGCGCTTATTCCACATCAGAATCAAGGGGAAAGTGCCATTTTTATACAGTCACTTAAGCGTTGTGGTGCTTCAAGTAAGTACTTTCATAAATGCATGCATCCAATCTAACATGATAAAGTGTTTTCTGATTGTGACAGCTCATTGTATTTGATTAGGTTCACAGAATAAAGATGTCGCCGTTGATGCTGGCCGTCGGAGTGTGCTTAGCTGGGTGGATTGCTCTTTATGCTTTGCTGTGCTATGCAAATGGCTCTTGTGGCTATGAATGGAACTGTCGGCTAGTTACACTATTCCATGGCATCCTTGCAGTCTGTATAACTGCTTACATCGGATACATAGATGGACCGTGGCCTTTCACAAACCCAGGCAAGATGTACCAAATGTTAATATATTTAATAGGGGTGTGCGGCTGTTTAATGCAGCTCAGATGTGGCATAAATGCATTTCTACTGCAATTACAATTGTATAAATCATTTTGAATATTAAAATATGGTTAAATGAATTATACTTTAAAGGGATACTCCACTTTTTTTTGGAAATAGGCTTATTTTACCACTCCCCAGAGTTAAACAGTTGACGTTTACCATTTTCAAATCCATTCAGCTGCTTTTCTGATATTTAGAAGAATATCAGTAACCAGACAGTTTCTGGTCCCATTGACTTCCATAGTAGGAAAAAAATATACTATGGAAGTCAATGAGACCAGAAACTGTCTGGTTACTGATATTCTTCTAAATATCAAAAAATCGACTGAATGCATTCAAAAACGGTAAAACACAACTGTTTAACTGGGAGAGTTGTAAAATGAGCCTATTTCCAAAGAAAGTGAAATATCCCTTTAAGTATGACACTAAAACCATCAATAGGTGCTGCAAGTCAATCGTTGCGTCTGAAATCGCATGCTAAATAGATACAGAATTTGATGTTTAACTTTTCAGACTTTTTGACCGTCAAAGTCGGCATGAAACAGAAGTCAGCGAAGATCTTTTCTTCTTCCCTATTGTGATGTATATACGAGTAAAAACAGCTTATCGAACAAGAAAAAATGTAGAGCAGACTTAATTTGTCCATGGGGAATTGATTGGATGGTTGTGGTTTGCTATTGGTTGATCTTATGCCAGTAAACACATCATCAGAGAAGAGAATTAAAATTTAAAAATGTCAGTCATCCAGTTACTTTACACCTACTGTTGAATTTGGACATAATATTCTTCTTTTCACATACTGTTTTTCGACTAGGGAAGTTGGTATATTCGTTCTTAATAAGTGAGCCATTGAATCATTCAGTCAACCGATTCGTTCAAATGGCTGATTCAATACAAAACAAAGCAAGTAACTGTTAATGAATGGGTCATTGAATCATTTACTCAACCAATTTTTTCAAAAAGCACAGTTTCAGTAACAAATTAGTTCTGCTGTGGCTTGTTTAAAACTATTTTCGTTGGTGAACTATCACAAAAACAGACAATATTGTCGATAAAATGTGACTCACTTAATATTAGCATTTTGTTTATTGAATTATTAATTAAATTCAATATCACATTTACAGTCGAGCTGATATTCGGCTTGTTTTGTTGATTGAAATGAAATACTCGAGAATGTTAGCTCGCACATTGTTAAAACAACAATTACGATATTAATATAAAAAAAACATATCGCACACCCCTTATATATTATGTTTTTTTATTATCTTTGCCGTATTGTCTTTTTTTAGGGCTGTCAAATGATTAATTGCGATTAATACGCATCCAAAATAAAAGTTTGTGTTTACATAATATATGTGGGTGCACTGTGTATAATTATTTTATATATATAAATACACACGCATGCTTGTATTTATTTAAGAAATATTTTCATGTATATACTGTATATAGATTTATATAATTTATATTATATATAAATATAAATATTTTATAACAAAAATAATATTTTTTTTGCTTATATATACATGCATGTGTGTGTATTTATATATATACAAAATAATTATACACAGTGCACCCACATATGTGATAGAAACACAAACTTTTATTTTGGATGCGATTAATCGCGATTAATCATTTGACAGCCCTACTTTTTTCATTGCAAATTCAAATATTTTCCTATATATCATCTGCAGGTACAAAGAACACCGCTCTGCAGATCACCGCTATGGTGGTCAGTCTGGGCTACTTTATCTTCGACATGGCCTGGTGTGTGTACTTCCGCACCGAGGGCCTGGTGATGCTCGCTCACCACACCATGAGCATCCTGGGTATCCTGCTCACTCTCTGGCTGGGGGAGTCGGGCATCGAGGGTTGTGCCGTGCTGTTTGGCAGCGAGATCACGAACCCCCTCCTCCAGACACGTTGGTTCTTAAAACACTCTGGCTGCTACAACAGCTTACTGGGAGATGTGGTGGACGTTCTGTTCGTTGTACTGTTTGTATTCATGCGCATTTTTGTCGGCGGCAACATGCTGTACTGTGAGCTGATCTCTCCGAAACCTAAGTTCATCATTAAGTGTGGTGGCGTGGCCATGTATGCGCTGTCCTGGGTGTTCATGGCTGACATCGGGCCTTTCGCATACCGCAAATCCCTGGTCAAATACCAGCAGTGGATGAATCGTCACAAGATGGCAGAGGTCAACGGGCAGGATGTGAAGAGAGACTGAAATATCTCTTTTAGATGAAGCCAGCAGATTGGCCTCTTGATTCCAACACTGGAGAGAAGAAGAGAATCAGCGTTACAGCTAATAAATCTCTGCCGCTAATAGATGTTTACATATTTTTTAAAAAGGATATCAGCCATTAGAGTTCACTTCTGGCTGGTAATATACACATGGGAAAACCTTGTTTTTTATTTGCCATTATGATTAACACAAAATTCTTACAATCAAATCTAATGTAATATATTTGTACTGATAAGGAATTAAGTGTTTAAACTGTTAAGTACTGGAAATATTTGATATTTTTGTAATTAGGAACTACTTGTGATACATTTTTATTAGTTATGCACATTCTTTCCCATTAAACCTGGATGTGCAATGTTCAGAAATGATCATGAAACTCTACTAATTGTTTCTGGAACATTACTGAATTCTTTGTGTGTGATTAATGACTTTGAATGTAAAAGTAAATCCAAAAAGTCTTGTTATTGAAATGTAACCATTTTCAAATTGTGAAGTTGAGTGATGACGTATGGTGAATTGATTACACCAGTTGATAAAATCAATAAACATCATCATCATCTTTACCATAAATCAGTTTTAGTTATTAATATATTTTGGGTGTTGTCTCGCTCCACGTGTCAGATTGAACATCATAACTTTTAAGGCTACGTTCACACTGAAAGCCTTAAATTATACTTTAATCGTGTGAAATTGTTTTACAGAAATGGACGTTTAGATTGGTGGAAAGTTTTAGCACTGTAACTAATAGACCTTACACTGTAAAAATTAATACACTTTATCTAATCAATAAAACAGATTACAAGCAATATTATTAATTAAATTTAACAAATTAGAATTGAGTAATCATTAATCAAATAAAGTCCTTAAAAGTTAACCATTTAAAATGAGTAAAGTTTACACCCCAAAATTTAACAAAAATATCGGAATAACAGACAGATGTCAAAGATTATTTAAGAACTATTTATGTTATATTGGCAACATTGAAGACACCTGATGTTAACAAGCAGAATTACTGAAGGAGAAAACCGTAATTTTAAAACAATCCTAAAACAAACACCGATCACCATAATCGGTGACTTAAATGTACGTTTTTGTTTGTTTGTTGTTGTTGTTGTAAGTTTTACTCATTTTAAATGGTTAACTTTTAATGAATTAATTTAATTACTTATTACTCAATTCTAAGTTGTTCAATTTAATTTATAATATTGCTTGTAATCTGTTGCCACATTTTTTTTGATTAGATAAAGCGTATTCGCTTTTCAAGAATCATAATTCTGACCGACAAGACGTTTCTTGTTGTGCGGATCTACTAACTAGCCTAACTTGAAAAATACATTAAGAGGCCATACAGAAATGAATTAATTCTGAATTAAAAATAATTTAAGATATTCATGGGGTTTAATAACAAACATGTCTAGGTGGTTTCACTGCCTAGAGATTGTAAAATGAAAAGTCTCATTAAAATACTTTTTGGAAAAAATAATTGTTGGCCTAGTAAATGATTTGACGTGATGTTTTCTTATTAACTTTAAAAAGGAGTAAAGTAGTTTAGTTTTATAATATTAATATTATTTTTTAAAGTGATTTTTTTTGTGATTTTTTTGTTTGTTTAGGTCTATATCTTAATAACTCTTAAGAAATCATCTTGACATTCATGACTTATTTTTTTATGAAAAATAAGTACATTTACGTGTATGTCTTCTTCTTTTTATAATGAAATCTTACATAGTAATTACTATGTATGTAATTACTAATACCTATTACTAAATTAGTAACACTTCCTTTTAAAGTTACCACAAAATCCATGCATGTAAAAGGTCCAACTCAAATAAGCATCGATTACGCGTTGCAATTTTGCGAACGTCCACCATGTGGCAAAGTAACATAATAGTTGAAGATTTTCGCACTCTTGGGCTTGAAGTTTATTCAATTTAATCAGTGACTGGCTCACATTTTCCAAACGGAATAATAAACTCATTCAGCCAGTTGTAAATCTGAAAATTCAAGACCTTTCCTAAAAGCCATAATATCACGGAAAATGGACGAAAAGTGAACGCCTTGTCCAAGTCGCAAACAAATGTTCCATTCAAAATATGTACGTTGCGTCTTTATGAACAAAATACAAAAACGACTATACACTAAGCCATCAAAGGGTACATTAAGTAATTAATCTTTTAGTCTTGTATTTAATTAGAGTTTGATTGAATATCCGCGAAGAAGCAACTGAATCACCATCATAATCACTCTCATAACACTAACTGGTTCTCAAAATCTAGTAAGCCTGACCACTTGTAGCCTACAACATTTTTTGTGTACGTTCCGACTCAGCTCAGCAGAGTGAGCGCGCGTGAGCTCGGTTGAATCGGAAATGCTGTCCATGCAGGGCAGGCTCGCTCACTCACTCTCACTAAGGTTTGAGACACAGCCCCGCGGGAGACACGGCAGCAGCACATCTCAACTTTCCTCAGTTTGCTGGTTCGGAACCTACAACCTCTAACTGATTTTTTTACGTGGACCATTGCTTACATACGAGCTCGTTATCAGTTCTAAAAGCACGCGGGGATGCCCATGCGAACTTTATCGAGTGGTTTTGTTTATTTTTATGCTGAAGTGATTTCGTCGCTGCTCCATAGAAACTCTCCGCGAGTGACACGTGTATGAGCGCGTGCATTATTCCGTGTCTGGATGACTGTGGGATCGGTGTGGATGCCCCTGGCTGTTTGTTATTGTTGTTGGGAAAATAGCGCGTTTTGGAGTGGACGTTATTAGGCTGCTGTTAGCTTTAGCATAGCAAAGGCCTTGTCTGCAGTCTCGTTTTGCAGTACGAGTATCAAACTGCTGTTGTGTTGGCTGTGGACAGACGTACACACACTTACGTTCAAACGCATTTGGACACTCAAAAGTGTTTTATTTTGCAAAGCAGTGCAACTTTGAGCAGTAGGAAGTGTTTCGACTTCACCTGGGAGCTGCTGCTGAATACGAAGGTAAATTTACAGCTCTACAATAACAAAAAATATCACCAATTCCGAGAGATATTTTGGTTAAATGATGCCTCCTAACTTGCCGTAGCCTACTGTTAAACCTAACAAGATTATATGGTTTATATATATATATAAAACATGTTTTGGGTGTTTTATTTATGTTAATTTATTGTATATTAGATGTAACATTCGAGTTAATATTGTTGTTTTTATAAACCGTTTTGTTGTTTATTTGTAAACAGCACCACCTCTGGATGAACCAAATGTTATTTGAGTTACTGAGCTACCAAATAAGTGTTTGGTGTTGCAAAATATCATGCATAAGTGCTTTATGTGCTGATTTTTTTGCTTTTAAAAATTTCAAAACGTTTTTCATGATTTTGTGTTGTCTATAATGCCATAAGTGTATGGACATTTCATTTGGGTGGGTTTTGAATGTGATTGTCTGGAATCTTTTGGATTGAATTGTGGTTTTGTTGAACTGCATGGAATATTTCATAATACATTTTCTGTTTTTTTTTTTTATAATTAGAGAACCTCCTGGTCAGCACAACAGAATACGGATGCAACAGCCTCATGCAACATCAGAAACCGATGCTTCTCCTGATGCATCTGAAAATGACTATAGGATATAGGACGAATAACAGCTAAAAACAAAAGCCCAATGAGTGACACACGGTCCACAGTCACTGACAGGTATGTATCAGTTATGTTTGTGTAATGTGGACAAACTTGCTTCTGGTCTGATCCTACTGTTTACGTAAAGGTACAATATGTAAGAATTTTGCATCAAAATATCCAAAAACCACTTGCACAGTTTAATATATTTTGTTCAATTGTGTACTTCCATTATCCTAAATGTTTCCCAGACTTTGTATATTCAGAGTAATTCACAAATTCACTGAAGTTCACTTGTCGCCTGTCAATGACGTAATATCCCTGGTTTCTGCTTGTACTGTAACCATGGCGGCAGATGTGGACAACTGCGTAGTGCGTAATGTCTAGCGGCATGCTGTTGTTGTTTCTGTTCGACCATGACAAGCTACTAACATGGATTTGACAGAGCTGGATTTAATAGAGCTTCACTTGTCATGACTTGACAGGGACGTTGCACTTGCATGTATTTTATTAGACAGGTGTGCAAATGTACATAAAACAAATCAATGTTATAACGTTAGCTCAACATGATGAAATGTTAGAATATAAACAGTATGTTATGATAATATTGATCGAGAATGAGCAGGTCAGAGACACAATGAGAATGAGCTAATGAGACTGATATCAGTGCCGCACACAAAGCCCGTGGATATAAAGGAATAAGGATTACTTTTTTGCTGAAGTAATTTTACTCCAACGTATTTTATTTTAGTTAATGGCAAAGGCAACATTTCAAATTTTTATCTACAATAGTTTATCTAATATTTTATTTTATTTTGGCCTTATTAAAAAAAATGTTTTAATACTTTTAGTTGTATTCAACAATAATTAAAGACCTGAACTGCTGTTTTTTTGCATGTGATTTTTCTTCAAGTACTTTTTAGTACTTGTTATTGTTGGCTTTGATTGTTTGTATGCTTTGCTGCCATCTTGAATTGTCCAACCAATGACATGCTTATGTTTGGTATTGTTTGGTTTAATCTTGTCATGTTGTTGCTTACTGCTTATTTTGAAATTCATACCTGAAATTTGATCCAAACTGTCTTTGATCCCAATTTATAGGCCAAATGGCCATTCAACAGTAAGCCTAAAACATTTTCAATTGGCAGGGTTGATAATTTCTTATAGACAAGAAGTTCAAGAGAAAACCTTACATTGAATTATATTTCCTTTGATCATTTCATTACTGCAAAACTCACAACTGGTTCAAAGCTTTATGCTCTTACTTTATGATTGCTTTTTAGACCATTACACAAATCAAGGGAGAAATCTTGTCTAACTTCATCATACTGTTATTTGCTATTGATATATTCAGACTTTTTTATATAAGTGTTTACTGGAAACCAAGCCATGGGAAAGTTCAATAAATGTATCAATAACCTCTATTTATCCAGTACTCTCATACTATTCCCTCATGATGGCTGAAAAAAGTCAGTCAGAGAGTGTTTTCTAATGGTAAACTTGGCCATTCGAGCAGCTCTCACAGGTCTTTGCCACTGACGTCACTGTGGAACAGCAGACTGGTTGTCTGTCTGGTCATCTCCATGATGACAGATGTGCTTTCAGTCTTGCAGGGATTGAAACATGAGTGATAGAAGTTAACTCTGAGGGAGAGGCTCGCTTATGTGGTTTAGTTGATATACCTTATATAGTAGAGTCCAAATATCAGGATTGAAGATGATTGGTTTTCCTCTCATCTGTTATCACGGCTGGTGATTTATTGTACAGCACAATGGTAGGTTGCTAGTAGACCATTTGGAAGCAGACATCATTGTGGTGGCAGAAAAACAGCGGTAAAAATTGGCGGGAAACAGTTGAGTTCCACGGAATAAGAGGAAAAATGTCCTCTTGTTCGGCATTTTTACAGAATGCCATCGTCAAATGTTGACGATTATGGTTGCAATCCATTAAATGAACGGGCTGGACTGATAAACCTGTGCCAACTCTACTATAAATATTTTATGTAAACAAAAGATCTATATAATAATTACATATGCAGTTCATAATATGTTAGTATAAATATGTAAATTATATTTAAACCTGTACATTTTTTCTCTCTCTTAATTCTCACTGTAACTTGCACTTGCAGAAGGTTAGATCACAATTCTGAGAAAAAAAGTCAGAATATCAAGTTTATATATCACGATTCTGATTTCTATAATCAGAATTGAGATTTTTTTTTAAATATATATTTTTGTTATTTTTGTCACTTTCTGCCACCAGGTTGGCTCCGCCCACAAAACATGTCATAGCTGTTTGCAAACATCCATGTGGTTCAATGCATCTTTTGTTACCTTCAGCTTGGTGCTGTTGTGTTTTAATCCTGAGTTTGTCCCAGTTCAAAGTCATTTGTTGTTTCTTTGTGTCTTGACATCATTCGCTTTCACCCATACACTCCAAAATGACATGGAAGCCATAACAGGATATCCTGTAAGCAGATTGGTTAACAACTTAAGTCTGTGAACTTTGGCTGTGAAAGATTGTTTTATCTAGACATTGTCTCATATAGCATTTAGAATTGAAGCAGCAGTTTATTGTAAATCAGCTTGTCATAGTAAAGCTTTACAGGACATTTAAAGTACGTGCCCTTTAGATTTTTATTTAATGTAAAACAAATAAACCAATTGAAATTATTAGCATTCATTCATTTGGAATGGCAGTCTTGACCTATAGGCAATCCTATTTTATAATAGGAAAAAAATAGTTATTTAGGTAAATTTATATATATATATATATATATATATATACAGTACTTTTTACAGTCCCCAGCCTCTGATGTCATTACAAAAGATTATATTGAATTAAACACTGCTGAAAGTTTGTGACCGAAGACGTTTTGTTCCTCTTTTTCACGCTCAGAGATTATCATTGAAACATGTTTCCTGTTCATCAACGATAAGCAGAGAGCAGCCTAATATCCACGTTGCTTTAAATAGCCGTGCTGCTGAGCTGTGATACATGGCTTCACTAATGATATTTTGACACTCTAATATTTTAAACTGTACCATCATTAATACATTCTGAAATGAAATGTGTGTTATGTTCGTTATGACTGTAGCTGTGATTTTTTATTATTTTTTTTTATGGAGAGAAAGAAAGACTTGGGCATTTGGACAATAAACAATCAGCCCAGTTTTCAGTTGTACTGTGCTCGCTGGCTGCATGTAACTATGAACATGCTGTTCAATTTCCTAATTAACCTCTCAATTGTGCTGGTTCTTTTTAATGAACAAGAGGAACCAATCATACTAATTGAGCACAGACCTCTTCAGAACTAAATTGGACAGAAAAACACATACCTGTACACATTACAAAGAACAAGTGGTTGGTCTATTAGTTTGCATTTACAGTATTAGACTTAATGCACATTGTTTTGACATAGAGTATCAGATTGTTTTGTCCCATCAGTTCCTATTTTATATCATTGTCAATCATTGCAGTTTTGGATTCAACCATGCATTTAAATAGTTGCAAATCCAGAAACTTTGCACAGCACTAAAACAAGCGTTGTTTAGTGGATTCTTAACTTGAACTCTTCTGTTCACACGCTCAACAGATGTCTCTGATTTGCTAATGACCAATGCTTCAAAAACAAGTTGTAAATAGAAATCTTTGAAAGAGCGCTTACGCTGATGCACACACGAGTGTTTGAAAGCAACTTTTGACTTTTTAATTTAGGCTTTTATTCACATTTAAACATTGATCAGCGAACATAAACAGAAGCTCAACCAAACCTGCTTGACGTGCAAGACTGTGTTGCATAACGCAAGAATAAACCTCATTGGTTTTTGCACAAGTGAACATGCTTGAGCTTCTGTTTTTCCACAACTGATGTGCGAGTTGAATGTTTATGTGAAAAAAGCCTAAATTAATATCTGTTCATCATATAAAGCAATTGTATCTCTTTTTAACTAAACTGCTCAATTCATATGGATTAGGAAGGAAAGCTTTCAGATTTCATCAAAAAGATCTTCATTTGTGTTCCGAAGATGAAGGAAAGTCTTACAGGTTTGGAATGACATAAGGGTAATTAATGACAGAATAGAAATTTTGGGGTGACATAACTCTTTAAGCCTGCCCAATTTAAAGCTTTTTATTGTGCTTTCGCCTCTCCTTAAATGCCACTTAAAACTTAAATTCCAAATCAGTCAAATCCTGTAACTAGGGTTGGGTATCGTTTTGAATTTGAACGATTCTGATTCCGATTCCTTTTCGATTCCGGTTCCTAACGATTCTCAATTCCGATTCTTTTAAGAGAAAAACAAAAAAGTTTAGCTAACCTTGCTAACCAACGGTCCTTCTGTCACAAATACTCCTTTTGTCACAAATTTTGCATTTTGCTGAGATTTCGTTATTTTTAGAAAAGTGAAGCCACACTGTGGACCGCCGACGTAAGCTACTCATGTTCGACTCGCGCGGTTATGCCAACACTTCCGGTAGACGCTTCTTTGTTGGTGTTGTTCAGCGGTTTCTTCTTCCGGTCGGCGGACTGTGAATATCCAAACTAGGAATCGAAATTTTAACTTTTGAACGATTCCGGGAAAAACGAAAGTTAGTCCCGGTTCCAGTCGAATACTCGATTTTCGATACCCAACCCTACATGTAACGTGATTGTCGAAAAATGTCGAAGGACATGCTTTAATGTTTTCAGGCCAGAGGAAAACTGAGAGATAGGTTGCTATCTCAGGCCCCGTCCACAATACTGCGTTTTCGTTTAAAAACGGAGACCTTTTGCTACGTTTGCACCTCCTGTCCAGACTAAAACGGAAAAAACGAAAACCTAAAACGTAGAAGTTTAGAAACGCTGCAGCTCTGTTTTGCGTTTTGAATCTCCGGAGGGCGTTTTTGTGTAGACGGTACAAAACGCGAGGAGTTTAGAAACGAGGACGCAGAGGCTGACTATGATTGGTAGGGGTGTAACGATACACAAAACTGACGGTTCGGTTTTCCCACGGTTTTGACGTCTCGGTTCGGTTCCGATTCGGTTCGGTTTAGAAAGCTAAAATGGCTTTTTTTTAAACAGTGGTTTAATGAAAAAAAGGACTTTGTCTTTAAATTAATTCAGTTACAATTAAACATTTCACAAGGATTAAAAAAAATCTGCTAATGCTGTGAACTATATTGAAGGCTGCACATTACTATAACATTAAATGTTGTAGCCTAGACTTTTAACCTAAATTCAGATGCCATTTATGTTTTAGATATAATAATCAACACACAACACATTGTATGAAAACATGTAAACTGAACATAAGGCCGTTTTTAAATTAACTTGTGTTTTTACTCTAATAATTTACAGTTGTTATTTTCATGAAAGATATTTTAAACATACATTAAATAATCAAGATATCATTAACAGGTTAAGTAAAATATAATATACAGGCTAACATAGTGCATTTATTTAGTGCAAAGGTTCATTTATAGGAAGTTGTGGACACTGAATCACTTGCCTGCTGAGGTAAATATAATGCTAGTGATAAGCTAAAGCTTTGCTGTTTTATTGACGTCTTTCCGCTGCTGAAACACTGATTGAGCGATTACACGAGTTATGATGCCTTTCAGTAAGTATACTGTATCTTTCAACATACCTTCAGGTGTCTTTTCTGTAACTGAGGAAGAGATGATCGCGTTTACTCGCGCGCCGCGCTGCCGCTTGAAATGAGGAGCCTAGTTATAGTAAGCCCACAGCATCTGTCACGTCACATCAAAGAGCGCCAAAACGCCATTTATTGTTTGAATTTCGTGATCAAATAGACAGAATCTGAAAGATTACACCTTACTTATTATCTAAAGTAACAAAACACGGAGCTTGTTATTTGGTGTTAATGGTGGTTAGGCTACAAAACTGAATTCATTGTGTACTGTATACATAAGACATGAGGTCCATTGAGCCGGGCTGGGCGGGGCCGGGGTAGCAGGGGGCGGGGCGGGGCGTGTTCGGTTCGCAATGACAGTATCGCGATTCGAATCGTGAGTTCAGTATCGCGGTTTTTCGGTTCGGTTCGAAATCGTTACACCCCTAATGATTGGGTGTCATCAGTCGTGACGTGTCCTTCCCTGATTCGTCAGCCACTGTTTACACCGGCACGTGCATGCCCAGTGTTGGTGAATGGTCACGTGATCCGCGTTTTAATGTGGATTGAGATCAATTACTAACACGCAGATAAAACGCTTGTGTGGACGGAGATTGTATTCGTTTTATTCTCCGTTTTTAAACGAAAACGCTGTAGTGTGAACGGGGCCTCAGAATACAGAAGCGAACTGAAATTGAACCGAAGTACGAAGTCTGACGTGGTCAGGCTAGATATTCTCAATAGTACATCTGAAAATTGGGAATATCGTGATTGTTTGTTATAAGTTTGTGTATGTATATATATAGACATTACAGGGCTCACTTAAATCTCAGATTTTCAGTCCATTATTTCTAAGCACAGAACCGGTTGGCCCACTCAGATTTAGATCATAGTGTCAACACAAGGTTTGTGTTCTCCTGACACACGCCCAGTTCTTTCTGCTTTCTCCAATACATTGGTGCACGGTCTGGTTTTATGAAGCAGTTTGCTGATGTTTTGAGCACAATATTGTTGTGTGCTCATTCTTGTGGCCTGAGTGGCTGACAGACGCTCTCACTGGAGTGCAAATGAAGAGTGGAGCTGGGCCGGCCTCACACCCTGCTGTCACTTTGGCATGCACACAACAGCAACTCCTCCTCCTCTCCGGTGCTCTTTCTGCACCAGATCTGTCTCAGTGAAGATCACCAGCCCCTGCTGAGTCACAACAATGTCTGACACCCCCGTTCTTCCCCCTTTCCCCTCTGTTCTCCCCTGCCCCCTCCAGCTCCAGACAAATGGGCCTTTCACTACAACACGGGGCCACACCTATACTCACCTCTACCTTGGGTGAAGCAGCTGAAAGTCTCAGAAACACACCTAGTTACTCCGTTGTCAGACGTAAATATGAGCACGTAAGCTTAGCTGCAGGTGAGTCATCTGTCTTGTCAAAGTGCTCATTGTGATTTTGGCTGTGCTGCCTTGTCTTACACCCTTCTGAGCTGAAATGACTGAGGAAATTGTTTTCTTTTAGTCTTGATGGATTGCATGGAAATCCTGAAGTTTGACGAAGATGTTTCAGTACTTAAAGTCGGATTTGGACAAGTATACCAGTTTTGCCTAATGGAAAGTCATAGTTGGGAGGAAGGCTAGTCTCTGCAGGGTAGATATTCTGGTTTCTCTGGCAGAAAATCTCAGTTGACAGTCGTGAAGCCCAGACCGCACTGTGAAATCAACTGAAAGTGTATGAATAGAAGTACTTCAGAAATCACAGTCTCACGGCATGAAGATAGCCATGAATGCACATTTTGTGTTACAAAATGAGTCCCTTTGAGAGTAACATATATTGCGTCGACTGGCAAGAAAAGTTTTTCACATGGCCATTAAAGTAATTATTAATAAGTATGGGCAAGTTATCCCTAAGGTTCAGGTATGGTGTTTTTCATTTGTTTTCAACACCCAATTGCAGTCAACACCTTTGAAATTTAAGTCAGGTGGGTTTTTTTATAATTTTTTTTTAGCTTAACCACATTTGGTTGTGAATGATGACCGGAATAGCCTGATGATGGGTCTTGTTTCGAATGAACTGTTAAATTAGAATATCTGCTTTGATAGTGATGTCATGTGCTGAAACTCGCTTTGCAACCCACAAGGTTCAAACGTCATAAAAGTAAGCAAATATTTTGTCACTTTGGGGAGATATTTTCCACACAATTGTTGAGTGGACACATGGAAATAAAAAAAATGATGAGTGGTGCTATTGTGGCAGCTTTTTCCTAACTTTTTGTCTGCAGTACTTTAAACAGTCGACATAAAGTCAGGGGCACTAAAGTCAGGGGCACTTTTTATCTGATTCTGACTAAGAACTGACTATTTAAACCAATGGTTTTGAATTTGGGGTATGGAGAATAGAGCATCTGCAAAAAAAAAAATAGATTTTTTTTTATTCAAAGTATTTTTTAGCACCGTCCGTTCACATGGTAACTTGACATTCGTTAAATATGGTTAGATTTATCATCCATCTATAAATTGCAGGAACGTCTGTCTGTGTGTGCCTGTTAGTCGCATATCTCTTGAACCGTTAGTCCGATGGATCTCAAACTTCACAAGTGTCTTGCTACGGCACGAGTAAGTGCAGTGCCGAGTTTGACGTTATTTGGATTAGAGATGCAAAAGATATCGCTAAATATATCGCTAAAAGTGGCACACATTGGCTTTTGCCACTCTAGCCGCTGGCCACTCCCCTGTCACCCTGCAAAGTGAGCACAGCGCAGGACCAGAGAAGAGGGACGAAGAAAGCAGATTTCCTCCCTGAATCGTACGCGCTTATTCTTTTGAGCACTCAAACACACCAAACCAAGTTAACAATTGCTAAAAACACACGGGCATTATTAGCACAGGACCAGAGACAGAGGGACGAAGAAAGCAGATTTCCTCCCTGAATCGTTACGCTTATTCATTTGAGCACTCAAACACACCAAACCAAGTTAACAATTGCTAAATACACACGGGCATTTTGCACTATCCATCTATAAATTACAGGAACATCTGTCTGTGTGTGTGTTAGTCTGATGGATTTCACACTTGACGGGTGTCTTGCTATGGGTGCAGTGCCGAGTTTGACGTTGTTTGGATTAGCTACGCACAAATAAAAATGTCACTGAACTTTTGCTCAAACACACCAAACCAAAAATTACTAAAAACACACAAAAACTGAATTTGCACGGGCACTTTGCACTAGTTGAATTAATTGTGATTCATTTAACATTGAAAACAAATGTGCTAACATCTATTTTAATTTTTCATAATGACATTTCGTCTTCGTTTATATTTTATATTTATAGTTATATATTATAGTTAAATATATATTGTTTATGTTTGTTGTGTGTGTGTTTCTACAGCACTAATCCTTGCCATTACCACCTTCGTCTTGCATTTTTTGGGTTGGGTTTACAAGCAAAATTGCCTGTAACAAATGTTTCAGCTTGAGATTCAACAGTGTTCTATTGTGTAATAATGCTTTGAACCAATGTTAAATAAAGTACATATTTCTTTAATTTTATGGCTTTACTATAATGATATTAAAGCAAGCTTTCTCTTTTTTTTTGCGAACATGTTGTCTTATAATATGCTTTTTTTATTTTACACAGTTTATATAGTATATAGTTGCCATGGCCACAGTATTTTAGGAAGGGCTAACATCAGACAGGATGTGGCTGTCAGACTGACATCAAACCACCAAAGACTTTTTTTCTTTGTAATGTTTCATTATGTACCACTAACATGAATGCTATCACAATAATAGTCCAATGTGCAAAAATAGTCTTAACATGATCTTCCATTGTTGGCATAGAGATACTTAAAAGAAACGAGCAAATATGCTACCTTGGTTAGGCTTATGAATATCTTTCAAAGATTCAATGATATTAACTGTGTAAAGTTTAACCCAGATGCACAAACTAGATGCACAAAGTTGGCTCGTGGTATCCTTTGATTTGGCCTGCCATACCGTTCGAGGAGAGGGGATTTCTTTAAAATGCAAAACTTTACAAATAAAACTGCATTAGTTAATCAGATTGAAGTTGTTTTATATTTATTTTAAATATTATAAAATAAATAAACTAGTGCTGTCAAACGATTTAAATATTAAATCGTGATTAATCGCATTAATGTCATAGTTAACTCGCGATTAATCGCACATTTTCTAAATGTCTTTTGATTTCTTTTTGTTACATAATTTTTTCTCATTTAAATGCTCTTATCAACATGGGAAAGTGGATTGGCTTGTTTGGTGCAAATGTTTTTTTTTATTATTATTGAAAATAACATTGGAATAGTGTTCAATTTCACTCTAACATACCAATAATCTCTCACACAATGCAACACTGTCTATCAATAAAAGGGTGAAAGAAATACTGACGAGGTCCTGATTTTGGCGAGGGGTGGAGAATTTGCATCATCTGTATGTGTGTGTGTGTGTGTGTTTGTGTGTGTGTTTGCTTGGCCATCATCAAGTGGTGTTTCAGACTGGACGTGCTGCGATGATGATAGCTCAGTTACAACGACAAAACACACAGATCCGCGTCTCGCGCTCGTCATCCACTCAAAACGTAACGTTACTATTTGGCCGGCTCGCAAGCAGAAACGAGTGTGTGTGGCACAAAACGTCCTCTGCGCTGCGCTCTGAAACCCCATTTCATTTCAATTGTTTGCGCCGCGCGAGGACGTTTTGTTGCTTCTTCGACCAAAGCGCAAGCGGATCTAGCTAGACCGTATAACAAAACAACAGGCACGACGCACACACTCGTCTGGGCTTGCGAGCCGGCTTTAAGTGGATGACGAGCGCGAGACGCCGTAATGGATCAGGATTCAGGACGCATGCCGTCCTGTTGCAAAAGCATGTGAAAAAAGTACAAAGTTTGCTCAGGACAAGACCGTTAAAAAAGACCGTTAATCGCGTGATAAAAAAATTAACGCCGTTAAAATGGGTTTGCGTTAGACGCCGATAATAACGCGTTAAACTGACAGCCCTAAAATAAACCCATAGCAACTTTAATATAATACCATTTGATTTATGATGCAAAATTTACTTTTCCGGCCCACAATCAAGTTTGATTTTTGGCCCTTCATAGGAAAAAAGTTTGGGCACCCCTAGTGTAAACTTTGCCAAATCAATTCTGATTACTGGTAAACAATCTATGTTTCCTGACAGATTGATATAAACTTTTAATTAAACTATATACCCTTACCCCTGAAAGATGTGAAATGACCTGCCAATCAGATGGATGCATTTTACAGTACAACCAGGAAAAGGGAGCCTATATAGTGTTTTTGTTACCTTAACAGAGTTTGTAAAATTAGTTTTTCTGAGCAGTACAGCAAATGGCAGCCGAGTTTGGAGAGCTCTTTCACAGGGTTTTTTTAAACATAGATTCCCCTATACGACAGTGAATGGGAAATGTGGCGCTGCAGCCAAAAGCCCCCTGGCTGCTGAGAAGGGGAGGGACATTGACCGGGGGTTGCAGTGTGATGTTCATGTTAATGCGTATGAACGCTTGCCGATTCCAAAATGTAGTAAAACTGCAAGTCTACACAATGCAAGAAGAGATTTATGGCTGCTCACATGTTATTTTCAACATAACCATTTTTAAAATGAACATCTAATAATCTCTATTCCCTATGCCATATTGTTAAGTCTGATATATTCCTTTTCCCTCTGCAGTCTTGGCTTATGCAATCTCTGGCCTTCTGTGCCAAGTGGAGACCAGACTGCTGTGCTGTATTTTCTCCAGTGCATTAAGCTGTGACTGAAAAGTGTGGGGAGAGAGAGATGACTGCCTCTCTGCAGAAAGCGATTGGATATGATTTATTCGCCTGTCGTTTTCTCCCTCTATGCTTAAATCTTATGTAGTTTCTGGGCAGCGTGGAAAGGCGGGCACACTGGGCCAGAGATTTAATCCTGTGTGCCGTGTGCTTCACTGCTGTGAGAATGGCATGACAGTTGGCTGCAGGATTAACATGGCTCTGATGCACTGAAATATGAATTTACTTTTCAGACATTCAAGAGTATTAAAGGAAAATACTGGCTAAATTCAAATTAAATGGATTGTCCAGCCAGAAATGAAAATTTACTCACCAAATGTGAAAATATTTTATTATATTGAGCGATACAGGTTGCCTGTAGCAAGGACTGCTCTAAACTATTTTTATTTATTTATTTAGTGGTACAGTTTTCATAACCCTGCCTGGAGCAAAGACCATTTTCAAAATGAATTAATTTAAAAAATATATTTATTTTATTTACTTTGGTTATTATTTATATATTTCTGTTTTCACTTCAGTACTGCTTCTACATGAGCAAAACACATTAAATCACTGTTGCCCCACTAACATACACTGGGTTTGCTACTAAAATTGAGAATTTCCTATATATAATCAGTGTTGGGGAAGCTACTCTGAAACTGTAGTTTGACAAGCTACAAGCTACTCATAAGTTAAAGTAGTTTAACTACAGTCAAGCTACGCGTTTAGAAAAGTAGTTAGCTACACTACAAGTTACAATCAAAAAGTAGCTAGCTACATTGAAACTACTTTTGCTTTTTTAACAACGTATATTATAAATAACTGAATAAGTGTCTGAGGAATGTTTTAGTAAAATATTTAGTGTTTAAAACAAGGCAATGCAATTACGATTTCAAAGAGTATTGTTTTATTACACACAACACGTAAAATATCTCTGACTGTTTGTCAAAAGTGCAACAAATAGCCTTCAACATTGCAAGAACGAAATATACATCCAACGCAAATTGCGTGTAGAACATTTTCTCAAAAATACTGATTGAACTTGGACAAATAAGGCCATGGGTAATTAACGTTAGTTGTTTCTCCCATCCTCCAAATCTGCCGTCACGTCTTGCTATTTAATCATAATAAGGGTGTGTCAAACCACTTCTGTACGTCAGTGAACCATTAGCCACAAGATGCGTGATTAAACAACAGGTCGCGGTAATGGCAAAAAATGAGTTTGTAATCTAACAAGAATATCCTTGCATCGCGCTGATTCACGCAGGCTTGACAATGTAGCAATGTAGCTTTTGCTCGCGCTACACCGCTACTTGCTGCAAAAAGTAGTTAGCTACTGGAAAAGCTACACTGTTTAAAAAGCAACTGAGCTACTGCCAAGCTACTGAAAAATGTAGTTAAGTTAGTAGCTAAGCTACTTGTAGTTAACTACTCCCCAACACTGTATATAATAAATCTCTTTTGAATATGAAGTCAGAGGCTTGGGATAATTAATCCTAATGAATGGGATCTGCAGTGTCTTGTTTGGGGTGCTTGGCATAAACGCTGCCAACTTGGCTGCCCGAAACTCCGTAGCAGAGCATGAAGCCTCTTTAGCAGCTTCTAATTAGCAGGCTGTCAATCTTTCGTTTTTGACAGAGTAGGAGCTGTGTCGATTGTTATCTTTTGTTTTGGGAGGTATGGATCGTTATGAGTTTCTGACTGGCTTTCGGCGTCAGCTTGTCCTCTTGACCTTGGTGGCAACCGAGTGTTTTGTGAACTTGGCTTACTCTCTGCTTTCCCACCTCCTCCTGCAATATCAAAGAATTTAAACGGACAATCTAGCGTGAAGAAATGCACATCCTCCAGCCCTGTCAGGACGGGTGATTGAGTTTATTGGAGCAGAAAAGGAAAATCTCCCCAGGCCGCTGCAGCTCAGCTCCCCCTGTTCCTCATTGTGATGTCACCTGGGGAGGGGCCGGTCATTTCAGAGACCCAACTCGACCCATGTCGTCTGACATTACCCCAAATGACACTTCCACATTCACTTACCTATTCATTTCATTTCTTTTCACTTTTGCTCTCACTTCCCATTATTACCCTGCCTGTATGTGTGTGTGCATGCTCTCAACCACACACATACTCGCTCTGCTCTTGTTTGATCATGTCATTACTCAGTCATCACTGTTTAATGGGTTTTAACAGCTGATGTTTGGAGCAAATGTGGGCTCCTGTTAGAGCCAGTTGGTGCGCTTTTAGGGCCATAAAGACTCTATCCATCCACAAAGCATTTGTCCTCTTATTTGCTTAGATGCTTCCGGATTTGGTTGTTCATTATGGCCATAGATGTTGCCTTTATTTGTTAAATGACTTTTTTGTTATTCTGTGAAGAGACATCTGCAGTGTTAATTTTTCTGTTTGCTTCCGCTTCACTTATTTCTACTGACTCTGGCTGCCAAAATTTGACAGATCTGCAAATGAGACCTCTTCACCATGGAGTGGGTGGTTTTGTCTCTTATAGTTTTGTGCTTTATAGCTATGGCAAGTTCCCCATTTGGTATTTTAAGGAGAAGTGAAAGGCTATAGTGTACATTTACTATGTTTATGTGATTTTATTTATTGTGCAGACGTTCTTACAACATGAATCAGGTTTTATATATATTTGACAGCATTTCTATATGTGTGTGTGTTGTTTATTTATATTTTATAACGTAAGAATTTCAAAGTTAATCTCCAAATTAATGTAGAAACAACATAAAGATAAAATATTTGAAATATTTGTTTAATGGTATCTTTTTATGAATGAGAAGGTCAGTATCACTGATTCTAACTGATGTCTCAATTAAATAGATTTTTTTTAAAATATTCATTATAGACATTCAACATCAGTGTAATTGAAAGCCATTATGTATTAGCCTTAAAGATTTTTTTTAAGTGAACTTAAACTCTCCTCACATAAATCCATAATAAATGTCATATTTAACCTGTGCCTTTTCAGTAATTGAATAAGTTTAGTCTGCACTGCATAAATTATAAATTAAATATAGATGAATCCATATTAAAGCTACAAAAGTTCTTTAATCAAGAGCAGCTCTCTGTTCTCGGTTTCCTTTGTTCCTTGATTAACATTAATAACAGACAGCATTAGTGTCTTCTGTCACTTTAAGATCTGCCACTGCTGCACATGATACAAATCTTACACGCATCTCATTTTCTCACAACGTTTACGTTTACAACTTTATTTAACTTAAGATTACTCTTATGAGGACACTCAACAAAACTGACATGTTACAATTTATTTGTCGTAATTGATATTGATTTATACTGGGTAATGGTTTTGTTATGGTATGTTTAAGTTAATGTTTGATTGATTTGTTCTAAACATTTACAATATATTCAAATGAACTACATTACCCATGAGCAGTGGCACGGATGATGAGGAAGGAAGTGGAGCTGGGAGCAGAGAGAGAAAGAGAAACTGCTGGCTCAGTCAGCCCAGTGTTTCTTTGTGTTTTTTAACCCATAATAAAAAATATTTAGGTTTTAGCAACATATTTTTATAGTCATTTTTTATTACATTTTTATTTTTTATTACTTTTTTTATTATAGTCATTTCTTTATTACGTTTAAATTATATTCAAATATGTTTAGAATGATCATTAAACTTTTTTTTTAAATCAAATTATAATTAATTAACTAACCTATGATCAAATTAAACTGCCGTAATAACTTCATGATATAAATTCTGAAGCATTGCTGGAGCATCATGATTTTAAAAAATGGAATATATTTTTTTGATCAAGATGACTTTGCTTTTGTGACAAATTTAGACTTAAAAAGTATAAAAGAATAAGATTAAAATTGTGAATTAGCAATTCAAATGCATTACTATGTTAAAATGTGTATTTAAGTTGCAAATCAAGAAGATCTTCTGTGATAAATGAAATCATTCTGTCTATTTTAATCTATGTATTTTATTTCATATCTAACCATCATAAAACATGTCTTTATTACCAGACTATATTGTGAGTCCTAGTCCTGTGGTGTGTTTTGACTCAAGATTGCCTCTGTCTGTCCATATAGAGGTCCTCTAGATATAGCACTGGATAAAGACAGCATGTGCTTTTTCTTCTACAGTCACTGTTCTCTCTCTCTCTCTCTCTCTCTCTCTCTCTCTCTCTCTCTCTCTCCCCTGCCAGCGCTCAATCCAGCAAATAATATCATTCTTCAGCTCTCTTCACCCCTATCTTCCTGCCCACCACATGCATGCACTCACGAAGTCTGTGAGCAAAAAAGTGCGGAAAAAATAGCCCATTATTCCTTTAAGTGGTTTCTGACAAACACGTCTATCAGAGTCAAGTAATTGGGGGGTCCCTCATCCAGACCTTTCTGGCTTCATGTGGATCGTTTTTCCATTATTATACAAAACCTCATTTGAGCAGAGAACCCACCGTTCTTCCCCTGTCAATCTTGTACTTCCTTTACCCTTCAAACTCGGCTCCATTGCCACCACCCCCATCTCCAGGAGGAAGATGGCCTTCCTTGCATCACTGCTGTGATTCCTGCATTACAACTTTGCCTGACTCTATAGAGACTAGACAGTTGGAGACAGACTGAATAATACACGTGTTAATTTTTATGCACAAGCATTACTCTAACAGATGTGGTCTTAAGCACAAATACACAAATGGCAATATTCTTATGTGTACCATCAGCATGCATGATGCATCATGGAGAGAATAACATGTAAAAGGTACGATTATTGGCTGCTTTGGTTGTTTGGATATACTTTTCCATTCCTCTTTGGCGGGAGGTTTTCAGCTGAGCAGACCATGGAACGTTTCACAGGCATTTTCATAAATGGCCCATTCAGTTCCCTCAAACTGCTCTCAAAAGGATCCTGTGTTGCTACAGAGAGCTCTGATACAAGCAAGAACAGTCTGCTACACCATTGCCCCTGCTCGAAGACTTAAGAATTATACAATTGTTTTGACTGTTTTCATAGAGATAATTCACCTGGAAATGAAAATGGTCACTTACTCACATTCATGTTGTTCTATAGGCCCTGCATCAGGGTTTTTCCAGGGTCAAAAATGTTTTTTGGATGTGGCGAATGAACATGGTCACTCAAGCACAAACACACACACAGTGGAAAGTACCCTACCCATCTGCACTGTAAGCTAGTACTGACGATAAATCCAAAATAAATGCAAAGAAACAGTTTTGTAATATTAACTTATTCTATTAGTTAGGGATGCACGATATATCGGCCAGCATATCGGTATCGGCCAATATATGTTCATTTTTAATGTTATCGTTTACGGCCTGGTAAGAAAATGTGGCCAATTTATTAAAGCCGATAAATAATGTATTATTCTTTTCAGCTGAGACACTTGTTGAGCACTGTTTATGTTTTTGAATTTCTTGAAATATGATTGAAAGCTCTTCAAAAAATGAAAATATTGTTCGGTACAACATGTGCAGCGCAAATCTGTCATATCGGCTTTAGAACACTATAATGAGAACATCATTATAATTGTGTGCTTGGGACATGGATTTAATTGTGAGGCTTTTGTTTTTGTAATGAGGCTCTCAAAATTAGATAAAAATTTGGATTTAAGTTTATCTGGCCGATATATCGGCTTTCAAATATAAAGATTTATGGGTTATCGGTATCAGCCAAAATTTTCATATCGGTGCATCCCTAATATTTATCCATGAAATGTGTAGAATAGCTCATAAAACAAAGTGCTTAGAATCTGTAAATTTATATGTTAAAAGTTAGTTTGAAAGGTGACAAATGAACAACACATTGCATATAAAAGGTGTCAGCCTAATGCACAAATCCTGGAAGAAGGTCATGGAGGTTTGAAACAACATGAGAGTGAGAAAATTACTCAATTTTCAGTTTTTAGGAAGAGCTGTTCAATCATTCTGATTTGGGTCTAGGTCATTCTAATGTTGACTGGTAATTTAAACGTGGTTATTAGCTCTCATGTTACATTTAAGATGGGTTTTGCATTGTGAAACAGTGGAAACAGTTTATTTTTTATTTTTCACATGACCGTTAGGGGAAAATATGGCCCCTATGGGGAGGGGAACAGGATTGCTTATGTTGTCCTGTGCTGGCAATCAATGTTAATAATAATTTTATTAATTGAGTTGAAATTGAAAAGTCAGTGATTGACGGCTGTTCTCTCATTAGACTTATCTAGTTTACCAGAGGTGACAAATTGCCTTGCGTAATCTACCGTCCTCATAAAGGGTGGGCTAATCTCACGAGTCCTTTCCATTTACTCTGCTGCAGTGTTTAATTTCACAGTTAGCTGACCTCTGAAGCAATCTTAGAAAAAGTTAGTTAAGCATTCATACTATTATTCCCAGTGTTCAGAGCAACATTGCAGATGTCTTGCACTTCACTTTTAGGGTTTAGATTAAACTCTCTCTCATACCGTCCTGTAATTAACCGGCCGTTTGGCTGACCCGTAAAACTGAGTTCGAAAATCGATGAGCTGTCAGGCTGACGGACAAATGTGATGTTTAGCTGACCCTCCATCATTCAAAATGCTGAAGTGATGGTTTATGTGGATGTTTCTCATTGAGCATATTGTTTTCAGTCACTTTGGTGGTCTGCAGGGTCCACGGGTCAAGCAGCGTAGAGCCCAGGTGAAGGAAACGGCAGCAGGCTGTTAGTACAGTGGCTCTTAGTAAGACAGGCCTACAAAGGGCTTCTTCAGCACTGTATCCCATCACTGGCTGGCCTACAGAACAAAGGTTTCTCACACAGCCTGTGAGCGGGAAGCAGAGCACTGTTAAACACACTCGCCCCACCTTACCTCACCTTATTGCCGAGGCTACTTTTAGACCTGGATTCATACTGCTGTATGCAGGCTTTTCCACTTGCTCTTCTGATAAAGAACCAGCAGGACTCATGCAGAGCCTCTTAATTAATGAATGTTTAATGAATAGGGCTACATAAGCACAGTGGGCCACATCTGTTGTCCTAGCTGGAAGTTAACAAAGCAAAAAGCACACAGCAAGATGAAACTACTCAACACTACATAATACACAGTGCCATCAGTCAATGCACTTAAAGCTGGTCTGAATTAATCGCTGACGATATGAGTTCTTTCATGTTGTTGCTGATACACTACTGGTCAAGTTTTTAGATCATTTAATGTTTTTATAAGAAGTCTCTTCTGCTCACCAAGGCTGCATTTTTTTTAAACAAAAAAACAAAACAACAGTAATATTGTGAAATATTATTACAATTTAAAATGATTGTTTTCTATTTTAATATATATTAAAATGTCATTTATCCTGAATTTTCAGCATCATTACCCCAGTCTTCAGTGTCACACGATCCTTCACAAATCACTCTAATATGAAATCACTCTAATATGATGATTTTATGCTCAGAAAACATTCATTATTACTTTCAATGTTGAAAACAGTTGTGCACTTTTTTTTCAAAAATTATTTGATGAATAGAAAGTTCAATGAACAGCATTTATTCAAAATATAATCTTTTCTAACATTATAAATGTCTTTACTGTAACTTTTGATCAATGTAAGTCATCCTTGATGAATAGAAGTATTGATTTCTCCCCCCCAAAAAAAAAAAAAAATTCTTATTGACCCCAAACTTTTTAAAGGGTAGTGTTTAATGTTACAAAAGCTTTCCATTTCAGATAAAAGGTGTTCTTTTGAACTTTCTATTCATCAAAGAATCCTGAAATAAAAATGTAAAAAAAAAACAGTTTTCAAAATTGATAATTATCATACATGTTTCTTGAGCAGCCAATCATACTATTAGACTGATTTCTGAAGGATCATGTGACACTGAAGACTGGAGTAATATTGATGAAAATTCAGCTTTGATCACAGGAAAAATTACACTTTACTATATATATTCACAAAGAAAACAGACGTTTTAAATTGTAATATTTTGCAATATTATTATTATTATTTTTTATTATTATTATTATTTTAAATCATGTAAATGCAGCCTTGGGGAGGAGAAGAGACTTCTTTTAAAAACATTAAGAATCTTACCGATCTAAAACTTTTGACCGGTAGTGTATATATAACACTGATAAACATACGATTTTATGGTGGCATATGAGACATGCATGCACTTATTTTACAAATGGTGTGTTGTTATATTTTTTGTTCATGTGTTTCATTGACTTCTCCTGTTTGTGTTTGCAGAACCAGTAGCATTCTCAACAGAGACCACCCTCCCGACAAAAGCCCCAAAAGTGATAAGCTGCCCGGTACCCCTACACACGAGTTTGACCCTACAGGTAAGTGACGTCGAGGCACTTTCGTTCTTACTTGTCTTTCACACTCACACCTTATTTTTCTACTTGTTCAGAATAGTAGTGTTTTAGCTGTACTAAAGAGTGTCCTGACTGCATGTGAGCATGTGGTGTGGGCCGAAGCACACTGCTCCTCTCACACGGTCTCTCTTTAGACTCTAAAATGGAAACAGTTTCCTCCACACAGCACAGATGGAAGGCTGTGCCTGTCCACTAACTGCAGTGGAACGGCTTTAAACAGCGGCATGATTCATACTTGCTGACCATAAACGATGCACATGTTCCTGGCCCCAGTTTTGGCAGTTGAAAGATATTGTCAGTGTGTTTTTCTTTCAAGTTTTGCCTCTGTTTTTCCTCTCAGCTGCTGGGGAGAGTAGAGAAGGAAAAGCAGTTCTGTGCATGGCCGTTAATGTGAGGTTTATGGTGAACACTGTGATAATCGTATCGATTAAAATACAATTCACATTGTTTGGAATGAGAGATGTTTTCCTGTTCGATTGAAAGTCACTTGTGTGCCTGAATGAGATAATGACAGAATTTCCTCAGGGCTCTTTTCAAAGATTTCTGAGCTATTCTGAAGCAGTTTTCACGTGTGTAGTTTTATTGATTGCTTTTTGTGCTGGCATAATTGTCTCACTTTCACATTTGAGTTAGAGGGAATAGTGTGAATGGAGGAGGTGATGCATGTTTATTTTGGATGTTATTCTGGTGTTGGACTTACCTCATCTGAAGCATGACTAAACCACCCTAACCACGGTGTCCTCTTAGGCTGGGCGATATAGCTTAGAAATCTTAAATATCTTTTGACAATATCTGATATTGTCTTTTTGTTCTGAATATTTTTTTTCCAGTCAGAGGAACATGTGTAATTTCGCAGCAAAAGCAGATCATATTGGCCTGGTTTCACAGATGGGGCTTAAATTTAAAGCTGCCAGTCTGCGTTTCCTCCTTGTCACCATCTCTGTTTGAAATCTGCAATTTCAGTCATTTAAATTTATCAACTTTACGCGAGTTGTACTTCAACACCCTGAACACAGGCACAGCGTGGATGAACACAATGTTTAAGGAGACTGTGAGGCTGTCAGTCACCGCACCGTGTGAATGTCTGGCATTCAGAATCACAGATTATTTATATTTTTGGGAGGATTTTCACTGGAAAATGTCATCTGAACTTGTAAGCAAGACCTCTTTTTTTCTGGTTCTGACATTGCAGTAAATCGCACTGATTAAATCGAACAATTGCTTAAGTTTTCATATCACGCAAAACCGTGTAAATTATACTTTGTTCTCAAGTTGTTATTGTTAACAATGTAAGCATTGCATGACTACATGCAATGTTCTTCCGATATGTATCCTTGTTTTTGAATGCGTTCCGGTTGCAGTCTCGAAATCCGAAATCCGAACGAAATCCCTCGAGTTTTACAACGGGTGAATCTGTTGTCACTGGTGATTGTCGTTTGAACCTTTCTGGATCCGCCATCTAATTGATAAGTTTAATTATATCAAGTGCTGTGAGAAAAGGCTATAAATCTCCACCTCCAGCATCCTCACACGCAATATAGCCGACTAGCCGAGACTCCTTCTTTATGTGTACAGATTGTGTGACGTAATGACGCTAAGACAAGCTCGAATCTCCCTGGAAAGACCAGTACCGCTGGAATTAAAACCATTATTACAACCTTTACCGCTTTGAATTCGAGCTAAGGCAAGCAGATAGTTTTGAACACTGGCTGGTTGTGTATTTCTCAATTATGTATTATATAAAGATATGTACTGCAGCTTTAAACCAGGATTAGGACTTAGATCAATTAGGGTATTTAAGCAGCTTTTATTAACAGCACATTAGAAAAAATCATTACTTTGTGTGCATCTTGAGACAAAACAATTTCAGTGACATATTTTAATATATGTCAGTGCAAGTTGCTTTAAGACAGCTCAAACATGCATTTTAGTCTGGAACTATAAGCCTTGTCTGTGAAACTGGGGATTATAATATATATTGCCCAACCCTAATATCTTTCCAACATTCCTTTAGGAATGTCTGAGAAGTGTGGCTCTTTTGTGTGATACATTTCAGCACAAAGTTGTAAAGCCTTACTTAAAGAGGGAAACCATTGTAATAAATCTTATATATCCTGTGTCAAAGAATATCACTGATTACATTTTTGAGAGAAATTTAAGTAGGTCTGACTAATCAGATCCACAATTTGCTCTCTTGTGCTATGATGTATATATTTTAATATATGCGCCATTGCGTAACCACTTGAGAATGTTATCTCTCGTTAAAGCGCATTTCACCCCAAACTCTGTTAGTTATATTTGCATTTTTTTTGTGCCGCTCATTGATTTCTGGGTTATCACCCGGGAACCTTAACACCTGAACACCTTATTAATCATTTCAGAGGGAGACACTTTGTTAATGTGTAAGACCTTGGGGAATTAACTGCTTGTAAATAGACAATGACCCACTCCAAAACAGCCACACTTTGTGTATTTGTGCCATTGCTCTTTTTTCTTTATTTGAGTCCTCTCTCTGTGTCCTCTGTGATGTGTGTGTTTCGTGTTGTATCATGATGTTGTGTTGCTCAGACGTGCTGGTGCAGAAGAGTGGATTTGTAGTGGCTGACAGGAGACCTGAGTCTTGTGGTAAGATGATCACACTGTTGCTGTGTTTCTAGCTCTCTTTGCTCCTGATAGGGGATCTCCTCTCCCGCACTGTGAAATTCAAGTGTTATCAGCATTTTTTCAAGTTCAGTTTTTCCACTGAGTCGACCACTTTGGGCTTTGTGTGTATTATTGGACAATATCAGATAGATAGCATTATTCTTTAAAGGCTGAATGCTCAGTATAAAGACCTGATCACTGTTTTTACTTAATTTAATTCCATTCAAGGTTATTTGTATAGCACTTTTCTGAATACATATTGTTTCAAAGCAGCTTCACAGTAAATGCTTGTTTCAATGAGACAATTAGGAAGTATTCTTTCTGTTGATTACTTCCTGATTGACTTTAACTTCAATTGCATTGCATCATTTCATGTTTATAAATGTCCTTTTTCATCAGTGAACAAAGGGAAAAATGGTGCTCTTCTTTGCAATACTGTTTAAATGATCAAAAATATTTATAATTTAAAAGGTTACTTGATTGAAAATGCAGTAAATCTATAATATTGTGAATAATAAGCCTTTTTATTGAAATATTTTAAAATGTAATTTATTCTTATGGTGGCAAAGCTGAGTTTTCAGCATAATTACTCCTGTCTTTTGTGTCATGATCCTTTAGAAATCATTATAATATCATTTGCTGC
>JAQIUQ010007582.1:17500-125396 GCA_030378365.1 Hybognathus amarus | reverse complement strand
GTTACGTATTGTTTTATTTGCATCATTTTTATTCTTAATCTGGTGTTGTGGACATATCTAATTTAAATATTATGCAGGAAACAGAAATCCGCTACTTCTATTGCAAGATTGCACAGAGGCTACTTAATGTTGACCAAATGTAAACTCACCATGTCCTGATTTACTGCTATTGAATCTGTCACCCATTATGATCATGCATGTAATAATGCTCAGATGTAGGCAGCCTTCAGCACTCGCATAGTCGCATCCATGTGATCGGCCTCTTACAACGAACACACTGCTGAAAACTCAGTCAGAGATCAGTTAATGTGTGCAGAAGTTTTAACACACTTCCTTTTGATTTATTTACTTCTTTTCTATATGGACCAAGTTAATTTAATTAATACACTAATTATATAAAACTATTGTCAATGCACTACAATTAAACAGGTTATATGCCTTTACTTATAAAAAAATAAAAATAAAAACTTATTTTAAAAAATACCAGGCTTAAGAAATGTATTTACTTTAGCAGGCCAGACACACAGTGAAATGATTAAGCCCCCTCCCCCTACACACACACACACACACACCACACACACAGGCAAAGAGACAGACCAAGGCTTAGAGAGAGCATGATCATATTCAAACTACAATATCTGACTTTCTGTGGGTTTGAGCTTATTATTGTTAATTAGAAAGTTGTTTGGCTTGAATAGAACAATATACACGGCAAGTTTTGTAACTGTCAGTAAAACTAACCAAGTTATAACACACTTTATGTGTCCTTTTTTAGTCAAAAAAATCCGCCACGGCCAAACCGTTCGAGATATCACAAATCCGTCCGGAATTTAGCATCCTCAATGTCTTGACTTCATGCACACCGAGTTTGGTGGTGATTGGTAACAGCATGGGTTGTAATTTGATGTTTTTCTAGGACATTTATAAAAAAAAAAAACATAATTCCCGACTTCCGTTTGAACTGTCGTAAAACTTAGAGCACGAAAGTTGTTTGGCCTGATGTGATCTATGAGTGTACCGAGTTTCATATTAATCCATGCACGTGTGTTTGATTTATGGACAAATGTTCGAATCCCTAAAAGAATGCATCCTAAAAGAATGGTAAAGTTTGATGCGTCGCCACGGCAACAGTTTCAAAGATATCAAGAATCCATTCATAGGTCTTCATCTGCCGTGTATTTACATTATACAGATGAAGTTTGAAGCAAATCGGGTAAAAATGAGAGAGGGTGATTTCAAAGCATTTTGAAAGTGACACACTTCCTGCTGCCAGTTGGTGGCGCTATAACTTTGACTCACAATAGTCACATCCATGTGATCGTCCTCTTACAGCGAACGCACTGCTGAAGTTTCATCCAGATCAGTTAATGTATGCTGAAGTTATGACACACTTCCTGTTTCACGTTTCTCGCCATAGTTTCGTTTCCTCGGCCACGGCCAAACCGTTCGAGATATCAGAAATCCCCACACAAACTTTCATCCTCAATGTCTTGACTTCACGCTGACCGAGTTTCGTCGAATTTGGATCAGAGCTCTCAGGAGGAGTATTTAAAAGTTCATTGCGTGTGTTTTACAAAAAAACCTCAATAGCCGACTTCCTGTTGGGCTGGGGTAAAAAGTAAGAACGCGGAGGTATAGATGAAATTCTGCTATCGACATGTGTACCGAGTTTCATATTATTACATGCAAGTGTGTTTGAGTTATGGACCAGGTGTTCGGACCCCATTCCAGGGGGCGCTGACGAGCCGCCCTGCCACGCCCGGGTACCAGCTTCAGCCCGGCTCTGATGGCCGCGGGTTCTGACCCGTGTGCAAAGTTTCAAGAGTTTTCGAGCATGTTAAGGGCCCCAAAAGTGCCCAATAGTCGCTAAAAAAAGAAAAAAAAAAAAAAAAAAAAAAGAAATATGAAGAAACATCAGCTTGGAAAAAATAATAATAATCGGAAGGAAAACAATAGGGCTCTGCGCCCTTTCAGGCTTGGGCCCTAAAATAAAAAATAATTGGAAGGAGAACAATAGGGCTCTGCGCCTTTTCAGCTGGCCCTGAGTCATAGTGGAGGAAGGAAAACAATAGGGCTCTGCGCCTTTCAGGCTGGGCCCTAATCAGTAATCGGAAGGAAAACAATAGGGCTCTGCGCCCTTTCAGCTTTGGGCCCTAATAAGTCATGATAACAAAAAAGCAGCCATTTGACTATCAATTAAGATGATGAGTTGATCAGCCTTTTCATGTCAGAAATATTTTCAGCAAACAAAAGTCAAGAGCCCAACTAAAGAAAACACTTATCACCATAATGGTGACTTCAAAAGAAATATTCAATAAAACATCAACATCTAAGCCTCTGGTAATATCAATAAGACATTCCGTAAGATGTATGACCAAGTCAAAATTTCATCAATTATCTCATTATCTACAGTTTTGTCAGTAGCCATGTTTCCATCGACACGTTTTTATCCGAATTTAGTGATATCGAATGAAAAATGCCTTATGGAAACAGTAAAATTCGATGAAATTTCATGAAAATCGACTCAGAATGAAATACGATCGGTCTCATTGGATTTTCTCTTGATCGATATATGGCTAATGCGATAAAAGCTGATGGAAACGTTATTTGCCGAATAAATAATGAATTGCGATTAAGTTTTATGACCTTTTATGGTTGCAACACGTCAGAAGACGAGTTCATTTCCGGCCAGTCTGTTTGCGCACACATGGCGGATGTCAACAAAGACAGATGTAAGTGGACAAAGCAAAAAAAAAATTAAAAAATGCTTCAACCAAAGGGTTATGAACCACGATCTCCCAGAACTGATGGAGCGCTGTCGTTCCCACACCACAGTCACCTCCGCTGTCGTCGGGCATTTACGTGCATCCGGCATCATCATAGCAATGTTTATAGCGTCGTTTTTTTCTTAGGTTAGTTTTGCTTGTTTTTACGTGGCTTGGTTGAGTTCTAATGTATAATGTGGTCTGTTATTTCTGGTTAACAGACTGCGGCGCTGCTATAACACACCGTTGCCATGGACGCAGTTCAGAGACGGAACAGACTATTTTCTTTAGCAGAAGCAATACTCGTTTTTAAATCAATAAACTCGTTTTTAAGTCAATATTTTGTGTCAAATTATTGATTTATTTATTTATTTGGTTGATTTATATGTAATAAGCAGGATAATATATAGCGTAGGCGGTTGTTATAGCGAATACAACCCCTTCAGGACAACCGCCTCGCATATACAATATCCCATTCATATGTCGCTATCAGCTGGCACATACCGGTAAGCATTATTAGGCTTCAACTTGTGAAATACTTGATCATTTGTTGGTAGATGGCATGATCCGTTTTGTCTAACAAAACTTTGTCGCAAAAGTTTGCTTGAATGTTGTTCGATTCAGTGCGAAAATGAATGGAAACACCTTAAAATGTCTCAAATCAATTCGATATACCAATTTGATCGCAAAACAGCATGTGACGTCATTACGTACAGGTTTTTATTCACTTTAAAGCCGTTTGATGGAAACACACTTTCACCAGCTTTATTCGCATGTGTTTTTTACTACCCTCTCACGACCAATTCGTACGAATTAAATCGTACGAGTGATTAAAAAGTGGCTAATTCGTACTAATTCGTACGACCTCACTCGTACAAATTCATATCGATTTGTCTAAACCCACGTGACGGTTAGGTTTAGGGCGGGGTTAGGGTAGGTCATTCGTACTGAATTCATACGAATTGGCGAATTCGTAAAATATGTACGATTTTGCAAAATCGATACTAATTTGTACGGAGTGAGGTTGTATGAATTGTTACAAATTAGCCACCTTGTAAAATTCGTACGAATTCCCGTGAGATCGGGTTGGTCTTTTTAACCGAACTTCAGATAATTCGATTGACAAGTAGATGGAAACATGGCTAGTGTTACTTTAACACTGTAGATTGTACCCATATAGAGTTGTTAATAACAATTAAGAGGAAAGAATGTTTCAGGAACGTCATAACAACATTAAACATTACAAAATAAATTTATATTTTATGGTTCCCATAAGAAAAACAGTATGTTCTGAAAGCCTCCTTAGAACAAAACTTGTTTTGGCAAAACATGTCAAAATGTTGGACATGTGCATTAGGCCCTGCAGTGTAAATAAAGCTGCTGATTTGTGTCAGTTGTTGTAGTAGGCAAGTGCACATTTTATTTCACTTTTAAGTCAATATATCAAGCCTTGACATGCCCATTGAAGGCCCCAGGAGACTCATTCTACAGGTTAAATCTTATGGTTCTTTCTGGAGAAACCAATTTCACCACTTGGCAATGCATTACTTTACTCTATTACTCAGTATTTTATTACATAGACAACACAGACATTCAACACAGAAAACTCAGGGCATTTTGTTTGCTGGCAGCACAGGATTTTTTTTTTTATGGGGGGATTTGGTTGAAGTAAACATGACACAATAATCACAACATACATTGAAGCAAAACAGCATATTTAACTAGGAGAAAATGTGTTTGTTTAGTGGAAAGCATTGAAAAATAAGAGAGATTGGTAATGTCATCAGTCATTTCAGATCAAAACCAAGTTAGAATTTTATTGAGGAATAACATTCATTTATTATTTTGGGATCGGGCTTGACAGTTTTGCTTTCCAAAGTTACTAGTCACTTAGCATTTTTCCTGGCCACAGTTTTAACATTAATACCTTTGGGAAAAACTGCCATATTTTTTTTATATTATCTCATAATTTGCCAGCAGGATTATTTAGCTTTTACTTTAAGACCGAACGCACAGACTTATCTATTCTGTTACACACTCATTTCATTTCTCCACTGTTTACATTCACTTAAATCAGAACTGACTGTGTTAACATGAAAACTCGGCAAGACTTGGCAATCTTTCATTATTTTGTTTCACACTTTGGGTCCAACAAAAAATCTGCCGAAATTAGTAAAATTAAGCGTTTCTACACGCGAATCCCACTGCGAAATTCAAGCCCAGTAACATCCACAACATTCATCCGGAGATGATAAAACGAGTGACTGAAGGGAGGCAGGTTTTGAGTAACTGACTGTCAGAAATTAATGAGAGAGGGAGGGAGAGAGAGAGACTTACAAAACCCTTTAATTTACAGTTAAAAGATAGATTGATATTAATCGACAATTAAACACACACACATTATTTAAAATTGAAATAAATTAAATTTTACAACATCTTTTCTGAACACCCATCACTTATCTTGCATAAAATTCCATTTAAACACCAGACTTCCTCAAAAGTTACCAATTTTTCCAACAAGTTTGTAATAGGCAAATTCAACCATTAAACGAGCAGAAATTAGACCTTTACATGTTAAGACAGTATTGATGGAACCTTTTCCCTCAATTTTAGCTTTTCTTGTCAGCCATATACTCAGTTTTGCTTGTCCATACAAATAATTCAACAAAACATCAACATTCCTTGATTTGTAACAATACTTACGACCATAAAAAAACCTTGTTGGCTAAAAATATGACCCAACATATCACACCTAGGTTGAGTATCGTTTGAATTTGAATGATTCTGATTCCGATTCCTTGTTTGGATTCCGGTTCTTAACATGACCTCGATTCCAATTCTTTTAAAAGGCAGGATCAAAAAAGTTTAGCCTTACTAACCAACAGTCTTCTGAAGGAAATACTCCTTCTGTCACAAATTTTGCATTTTGCCGAGATTTCGTTATTTTAGAAAAGTGAAGCCACACTTTGGACCGCCGACGCACTTGCAACTCATGTTCGACTGGCGCTGTTATGCCAACACTTCCGGTCAACGCTTCTTCGTTGGTGTTATTCAGCGGTATCTTCTTCTGGTTCGCGGACTGTGAATATTGGAAACTAGGAATCGAAATTTTAACTTTCCTGACGCGATTCCGGAAGAAGCGAAAGTTAGTCCCGGTTCCAATCTGGATACTCGATTCTCGATACCCAACCCTAATCACACCACTCTTTTAACATCTGGAAAAGTGTTCTAAACATCTAATCTGTTACACTCTGAAAACAAAGGAAAGATAGTTTCAGTTTCTGAACAAAAAGGGCAAGCATCAGTTTCACTGGAATTCAAGTGAGCTTTGTGCCTATTTGTGGCTGATATTCCATGTATAATCCTCCACTGTAAATCGCCAGTTCTTTTCTCAGTGGGAATACTTATACAAAGTTCTCCAGCAACGTTTGGGTGAGGTATCTGTTCCAAATATCTCCAACCCACTTCTGACTCGCGTACCGGTTTCAATTCTTTAGCACGCATCACTTTCACACAGACATGATACATGGATTTCTTGCCCACCTCACGAAAGAATTTCAGTTCTGGAGTACTAAAAGTGAGCAGTTTTCCCTCCTCTTCCTGCCTCGAAGCACCAACCTTTACTTCCAGTTATGGAAAATCTTTAAGAGTGTCATAATCATTTTGTTCAGTATAACTCTTTGATCCAGAGTAGGGCTGGGTATCGTAACAAAATGTTTGATACTCGAATACCTTGACTTCGATACCGGTTCCTGAACGATACCTTTTTTCGATACCAATATTATGTAACCAGTTTTATCAAATATAACATTATCAACATTTTTATTCTTATTTTTCAGTTGTTGACTTTTTCACACTCATATTTTGAGTATGTAAAAAAGCACCAATGATAAAGTTTTCTATGTTTCCTAATATATTTAACAACTCAGGGCTGGGCGATATGGCTGAAAACTGTATCACTAATATCAGTGTTTCATATCGGTTCATATCGATAATTATAGATTTTTTTATGACCCATTTAAAATAATGACCAGGAGAAATATATATTACATTTAAACATGTTTATTTATAACTTAACCTTCCTCTGATTATAATTCCAAGATAGAAATGTCAACACAACCATGGAAAACTCAAATAATTAAAATGTAAACATAAGTCTAAAATCACACAATGAACACTTAACAATTATCTCTTAACTTTCAAGGTGCAAAATGAAAGAAAATGTAAGAAATGCTTAATAAAGTATTGCAAAGTGTTACATTTAAACAGAGAAACCTGAGAATTTAGTGCAAGTTTAGTGCTAGGAAGTTCACTAGCTGTTCACCTTCTGGTGAATAAAGTGTTTTACAATATGTGCAGTGTTTTGTAAACGTAAATAAAACTGAGGTAGACTATACCGTGTCCTAACTACACGTGACGTTGACGCGCGTGACACGCCGATAAAAGGTATCTTTTCCATGTTAATCAGAGTTTTTGTCCTGAACCAGACGCGATGCCGACGCGCGAAGTTTTTATTTTAGAAACGGTTCCTATTTCTGCGACGTCGCGGCTGACAGAATGAAGAAATTACACTGGTTATGAGTACACATTATTTATTTTTAGTTAAAAATAGGTCACTGTGCCACAAGCGATAACGGATAATTTACCTCAGATTTTGAAAGCATATAATATAGCGTTCAAAATGAATTCTATGCAAACATACAACTGTACTTCATAACAAAATTAGTCAATGAGTTTATTTTGTTAATGTTTTGATTTTTAATAATGTCATTTCTTATTTGATTATGTCCTTACCCATTTCCAATGCGAGTGCGGGCCAACAGTGCACTTTCACAGAGAGACTCTGCTCACACCATAGCATCCTGAATGCGTGGCATCTCACAGTCGCGTCACGTCTGAGTGTGGACAGACACACACTTGCTGTCGCTGGAATTTCATCGCGTCGCGTGTAGTTAGGACACGGTGTGAGGTACCTGAATAACATCTGTAACATAAATAACGAACCTGATACAGTACAGGAACATTGTTTGAAATAAAAACCTGCAAAAAATATTAAAAGTAACTCTTCAAGTTATTCTTTCTCTAATCATCATAGAAGATGAACTACTTAAGTATATTTTCAGTCCAGGTTTTGTGCTAGGAACACCAGCTGGTTGACCTTCTCTGGGTCTAAAGCTGCCCTGGTGCATGTAACAATATTACCCCCAGTACTAAAAATTCTTTCTGAGGGGGTGCTGGTGGCAGGGATGCACAAGTACTCTTTCGCCAGCTGAGACAATCTGGGGAAGTTGTGTTCATGTAGCCTCCACCAGTCCAAAGGGTTAGACTCGCTGTCTGCATCAGGGCACATCAGGTACCTTTCCAGCTCACTCTCCACTTTCTGTTGATCAGTGAGAGGCAAAGCATCATCTTCTTGGCACTGTTTTTTGAAAAGCTACCCAATGACTTGCGTTGCTTTTCACGCCCAGTGACAGCTCCTCCTTCTGCACCTTGGTCTGATGATCCTCCCTCAGAAGGCCCTGTCTGTGATTGGCCCTGGTCTTCATCCATGATCTCAGACACAGCTCTCATTTGAATGGCCCCTACCTTCTCTGGTCTGATGTATTGGCATTTAAACCTAGGGTCCACGAAGGTAGCCATATCAAGGAGATCATCTGTGTGAGGGTCAGCATATTTCTCGTCGAGATAAGTCATTATTTTTGTCTTCAGCTCTTTTGTGAGCTCAGTGTCCCCTCATTATCTCTCAGCAAATTGGAGCGGAAAAGGTGGAGCACAGGCTTCACGTACGAGACCGTCACATATGACTCCCCAGAAAGAGAGTCTAACTGCATGCATTGACTTCAGATCGACGTCAACATCCTGCCACGTTGGGATCAGGTGCCTGCTATTTTTGTCAGAAGACAGAACTTCAGTGATGGCCTTTTGTTGCTCTAGGACCCTTGCCACCATCTTTTGTCTTGAGCCCCACCTGGTTAGTGACTCGGTGACCAGCTGGTGTGTGGAAGATGGAGACGTTCCTGTGCTTTAGAGAGCGCACTCTTTTCTTCCATGAGTAAGAAAAGGCAGATACCACTTTCTTGCACACACCTACAGCCCTCTCCACTCTTTTATCTTTTCCTGCAGCACCTGCAGAAATATAATGTCAGTGTAAATAACTGATAATAGATCCACACAGAAGCACACACACGTACAAACACACACACACAGAAACACACAGAAATACACAAACACCCACATAAACACACACCCAGAAACACAAACACACACACACACACACAATCATGTCAGTGTGTAAAGCTGTTTCCATAAATCATAATAAAATAATATAATAACTCATTATAATATAATAAATCATAATATAATATAATAATTATAATATACATTACCGGTCAAAAGTTTAAGATCTGTAATATTTTTTATGTTTTTAAAAGAAAACATAAACAAAGTTGTACTTTCTATTCATCAAAGAATCCTGAAATAAAAATGTAAAAAACTGTTTTCAACATGGATAATAATCATACATGTTTTTGGAGCATAAAATCATCATATTAGAGTGATTTGTGAAGGATCATGTGACACTGAAGACTGGAGTAATGATGCTGAAAATTCAGCTTTTTTTCAAGGAATAAATTACATTTTAATATATATTAACATAAAAAAGTCATTTTAAATTGTCATAATATTTCACAATATTACTGTGCTTTTGTGTATTTTTTATCAAAAAATTGCAGCCTTGGTGAGCAGAAGAGACTTCTTTTAAAAACATAAAAAATCTTACCGATCTTAAACTTTTGACCGGTAGTGTAAAATCTCAATTGCTGGCTAATAAAACCACCCTAAGAACCAACAGTGATGATGAGCATTAAAATGACAAAGCTACTCACCAATAGCAGAGTGCAAACGATGGCCAAAACACTGCAGCCGTGTCCAGTTGTTCAGTGAAGTCGCCTTCACTACATTTGCCCCGCTGTCTGTGGTGATGCAAACCATTTTGTCTTCAATCAGACTCCAGGACAACAGTGCCTCCTTTAAACCTTCTGCTATCACTTCTCCTGTGTGATCTTCGGGGAAATATGCAGTCTCAAGGCATCTGGTTTTCAAACTCCATTCATTGTCGATGAAGTGAATGGTCAAGCTAATGTATGGCTCAGAAGTACGGCTTGACCACAGATCAGAGGTTGTTGCAAAGTATTTGGCTGACGATACTTTCTTGCTGCACAGATTCTTTGCACATTACATACAACTGAGGAATGGCAGTCTTAGAAATGTACTTTCGGCCAGGAAGAACATAGCGTGGGTCAAATCACGTGTAAGAGCTTTTTATAACCTGGCTTCTCGACAGTGCTAAGTGGCAGCATGTCTTTGGCTATATGATATGCCACTGCCTCCGTTATATCTTTGTACCGTTTTGATTGTTTGTCATAAGGCACTGATGCAGAGTACCTCTCCATGGTGGTCTGCTGCTTGTGCGGTGTTGCAGCTGCAGATGTTGTTGGTTGAATACTGCTGTGCTCCAAAGGGTGAGCGCGGCTAAGGTGGTAAAACAAGTTCGTAGTATTACCAGTCTTGGCGGGGATGACGGTCTTGCATAACTTGCAGACGACATTGGTCTGTCTACAGTCAGATTTATTCACAAGTTTCCTGACTGCCCCATGAGACCTTACGTCAAAAGTGGGCGCGTCTTCCGGTTCATAGTAAACAAAGCGCAGCTTGACATACTTGACACTCGTTCATTCAACAGTTGACAGTCATTCAAGTTATAGCGATCCAAACTAGCTAACGATGTGGGAACACAACCTCAACGAAATTAAAAAGGGTGAAATAACAGTACCTTTACCCTCCGCAGTAGTTGGTTGGAGTATTATAATAACATTATTAATAATCAATACTCATCAAGGCATGGTGACAGACAGTTGTGTGAGCTGACAAACAATTAAAATAAAAAAAATACACACTTAGTCATTATGCTATGCTTTGGAGTTTATTCAAAATTAAAAATGAATGTGCTACTTGAATACATTAACTGGCACATTTGGTATTCTGTCAACTCAGGCTTTGATCCTGAGTTTAGGTGTAACATCAGTAGCGAACAGCCAATCACATGCTGAGAGAGTTTATAGAATACACTAATGAACACAGTAAGCTAAACTAATGTACACAGGAAGATTCGTCGTCTTTTGGGAGGTGATGGAAACTTCAGTCGTTGGCAGGATCACTCTGATTTCGTTTTCTGCTCATGTTCAAAACAATCACGTTTAAGCCACTGAATTAGTTTAGTCCGGTTATACATACAACCGCGAACAGCACATGTTGTCCCTGAGCTCCGTAACGTCATCTCTCCATAAAGATTTGCGTCTTTAAATAGTAAAATAATTCTCCGAAAAACAGCTAGCCTCTTCGCTAACTAACACACAAAATACCATTGGAATGCTACTTCCGCTGCCACGCCGGAAGTTTCACCCACTTTATTTTTTACAGGAGCGCCCTCGGAAACTTGTAGATAATCTCCAAAAAACTGCCATACTGGCGAGCTGACTTTTCCTCTTTTATTTACAATTTCCTCGCTCGCTGCGGCACTCATTTTCTGCTTCTCAATCGGCGTTTACTCCAGCAGCACGAGACAACGATATGGCGCAACTCAACTTGACACTGTTACATGATTGGCTTTTAGCGCGTCACTCCCTACGTCTGCTAGGTTACCAGAGAGCGAGTGCCTTTGTTAATGCAACCAAACTTGCTTCGCAACCTGTGGTTTCTTCCGACGAAAGAAAAAAAATATCGAATGTTTTATCGAACACATTTTTTATTGTTATCGAATCACGTGTCTATTCGCGATACACATCGTTATCGTTTTATCGCCCAGCCCTATTAACAACACATTTTCTCTTACTTCAATGAGCTCATTCAATGCATTACACTATCACCTCTGATAATAACAGATCATCACTCAAATTGTAATTTAGAAACATGAATTTCTGTAAAGCTGCTTTGAAACGATATGTATTGTGAAAAATGTTATACAAATAAAAGTGAATTAAATTAAAGGCTACTGGGGGGCGAGATATATGCCTGCGCTCAGCACACGTGAAGCTTGCCGCAAAGCACTGGCAACAGAAGCCTAATGATTATGTGTCGGTAAACAACAGCAAGGATATATTTTAATCGTTTATTAATGAACAAGTGTTTAATAAGTCTGCTGGAAGCAAATATGATTATGGCGATGCTGGCTCGTCATTCCTGCAGCAGTGAATGTGCGCACCTAATGTTATATGGATCAGGGTAATCAAACTATTCATTTCTAAATTATTTGTTTAAAAGTACACATATTTTGACCGTCTATAGACCTATTTCTCATGTCTATGAGGCAAGTATCCTATATGCTGAGTGTTCGTCTCATCTGTGACGCGCTCCAGTTCCTGCAGTGGAAGATGGACTTTGCACTCTCAACAAGTGTTGAGAATTTATTAGCCAAAAGACTATTTAAAAGAATAGTTTGAAGTTAAGATTTATAAGTTAACGTTTTGCTACCTGACACTGAAGAATAACAGTTCATGTTATTAGATATGTGGTTAAAAAATATGCTGTTTAATTTGATTTGTGAATTGACTTAATGTCCCACAAAGCATTGATCAGAGGGCGTGAACACGTGATCCACGTAATGTTTATGTTGGACTATCGGGGCATCCGCCATTATGTGATTGAATGCTGAACAAGCACGCTGTACTTTATTTGTTTCTTTTATTAAACGTCTAAAACGAAAGCAGCGTCGCACCTCGTTATTCCCAGTTGAGAAGACGATAAATGTTTAACATTTTTGGTGCCTGAAACCCTGGAAACAGACAACTATGAGGGACGAAGATAACGAAGAGCGACCGGTCGGTGTGGAACAACTTGAAAGGTCCAAAAGAAAAGCGTCGGACGAATTCGGAGTTCCACAACGAGACTGCTGAAACCAGATCGACGCTGAATTAATAAAGGAAGATAAGGATATCGACCGTGTGCGGGACATGTTAGCCATGTTGTCAACAAAGGAGGACAGTTTGCGTGAGCTTGACAGAATAGTGGAGGAATGCACTTCACTGGAGGATGTGGAGGCGGAGATTGAACTCGCGGAGGAATACAGAGACCGCGTCGTCAAGATGAAAGCGCAGGCTCACCGAGTGATCCGAGAACATGAAACCAACAGTGAGATTGCCTAAGCTACAGATTGATAAGTTCAGCGGAGATGTTAGTGTATGGCAGGAATTTTGGAGCCAGTATGAGACTGCTATTCATGGCAACAATGCACTTTGCAAAAAAGAAAAGTTTACCTACCTGAAAACTTACCTCACTGGAACAGCTGCAAAGGCAGTAGCAGGACTCACACTGACAGACAGTAACTATGATGCTGCAGTTGATATTCTTCAAAGCAGATTTGGAAGGAAAGATCTCATTGTAAATGCTCACATGTCAAAGCTTCTGAATCTCACTCCTGTAAAGAAATCATCTGATGTCAGTGCATTAAGGCAGTTATATGATGACTGTGAAATTCAAATCAGAAGCCTAGAGTCATTGGGAGTGGTATCAGACACCTATGGTGGTATGTTGTGCCCAATATTACTCCAGATGATGCCAGATGACATGGCTCTTGAATACAGCCGTCACAGAGGGGATGATGATGAGTGGAATGTGCCTAATGTGTTGAAGATTCTGCAGAAAGAGGTTCAGAGCCGAGAGAGAACTTTACAAATGATGAAATCATACAACCAGAGAGAAAACCAGCCTGCTAACAAAATGTGCAGCAAACCCTATTCAGCCAGTGAAGTGAAATTAAAGAAACCAAGCATGACATCTGCAGCTGCACTACATATTGCTGACCAGAAAATGCTAAACTGCCTGTTCTGTGATAGTGCTGACCACAAATCTGAAAAATGTCCAGACTACCAGGTGTCAGCACGGAAGGAAAAACTGAAAAGGCTTGGCAGGTGCTTTGTGTGTCTTGGGTCCAAACACATAGCCAGGTTTTGCAGGTCAAAGGGCATGTCATGTGCCACATGTGGAGGCAGGCATCATGCAGCCGTTTGTGAGAAAAATGAGGCATCCCCACCAGCTGCGGCTGCTAACATTGACACTGTTATTTCCTCAGTAATTCCCCAAGCAGAGAAAGGTAAACCTGACATCGACAACACTGTGCTGCTACAAACTGCCAAGGCATGGGTCGTAGGACCCACAAGCAGGAAGATGATCCGCTGCTTGCTAGATGGAGGCAGTCAGGGGAGTTTTGTGCATGAGAATGTGGTAAAGGCGCTGCAGCTACCCGTTACTAGACAAGGGACACTTACTCTTCACACATTTGGCTCCTCTGCTCCAACAATGGTCAGTCGCAATATAGTGAAGCTCAGCTTGGAGAATGTATGGGATAATCAGCAGGGAATTGAAATCGAGGCAGTTGTCACCCCCAAGGTGTGCACAGCGCTGATGAAAGTGCCTGGTGAACTTATACAAAGGGAAATAAAAAGCAGAGGTCTTCAACTAGCTGACTGTGCTGGAGATGATAACCCTGAACTTTCTGTGCTAATTGGCTCTGATTATTACTGGCAGATAGTATCAGGCAGAGTAGAGAGACTGACAAAGAGCTTAGTGGCACTAGAGAGCACTTTTGGATGGGCAGTGCAAGGCCCAGTAGCAGTGTCCAGCATGACAGAGACAACCTGTATGCATATTCAGCTCAGTGAGGATGCACAGATTGATAAACAGCTGCATGCATTTTGGGAGCTCTGAGTCCCTGGGCATTACAAGTGAGAAGTCTGAGAGCCCAGAGGATGTGGAAGCGCTGCAGCGGTTCGAAGAAACCTCCATCTTCAAAGATGGGCGTTATTAAGTGGAGTTGCCATGGCGACAACATCATCTTCCACTTCAAGATAATTACGCATTCGCAAAAAAGAGACTTGAGAGTTTGAAAAGGAAACTAAGCAAGGATGTCACACTCTACAGCAGGTACAATGAAGTTGTGGAGGACTACTTAAAACAATGAATGGCTGAGGATGTGCCAAGGGAGCATGCACCATCACAAGGCAGTCAGACATACTACTTACCTCATCACGCGGTACTGAGAGAGGATAAAGCGACAACGAAACTGCGGGTTGTGTTTGATGCGTCCTCCCATGAAGAGAGAAGTCCCTCACTAAATGACTGTCTTTTAACAGGTCCCAATCTGAATCCAGATCTGATGAGTATATTGATCAGATTTAGACTGCATAAAATCGCATATATGGCAGATATCAAGAAAGCCTTTCTGCAGATTTCACTCTCAAGAAAGAGATCGGGACGCTGTGAGATTTCTATGGTTTACAGGACCACCAACAGAGGAGAAGGATGTGACACTGCGCATGCTCAGAATGACGAGAGTGGTGTTTGGAGCTTCATCAAGCCCATTCTTACTCGCAGCCACCATTAGGAAGCATTTAAGACAGTATGAGCAAGAACACCCACGAGTGATAGAAGTCCTCAGCTCCTCACTCTACGTCGATGATTTTATTTCAAGTGCAAATGAGGTGACAGAGGCACATACAGTGACGACGACAGCCAGGAACATTATGTCTGCAGCAGGCATGGAGCTATGTAAATGGATGACAAACTCTCCTGAGCTCAAAGAAAAATGGCAGGAAAGCTTGATGGATTGTGCTGAGCATCCAGAGTCACATGGGTCTGTGTTGAAGGTGCTGGGTATGGTGTGGAGACCGGCCACTGATGATTTTGTGTTCGACCTCAGAGGGCTGCTTGATATTCTGAAAGAGAAGAGAACACAAAACGAAGTGTTTTGCGGTCTTCTGCTCAGCATTTTTGACCCACTAGGATTCCTGACTCCCTTCACCATCAGGATTAAGTGCTTGTTCCAAGAAATGTGGGAGAGAGGGCTAAAGTGGGACGAGGAACTGCCACCTGATCTGACAAGGAAATGGCAACAGTGGTGCTCAGAACTTCCTCAACTGCATCAGGTATCAATCCCACGATGGTACCAAACGCATATACCACAGCAGGATGGTCAAGAGTTAAAGCTACATGTGTTCTGTGACTCGAGTGAAAGGGCATATAGTGCAGTTGCTTATCTTCAAGGAGGAACAAAGGAAGGAGACGTGACCATAAGCCTGGTCGCATCCAAGTCTCAGAGTGGCTCCGCTCAAAAGGATGACACTGCCACGCCTGGAGCTAATGGGTGCTGTGATAGCAGCCAGGCTGGGGAACACCCTCATGAAGGCACTGCAGCTAGACAAGACACAACTCAGACTATGGACAGACTCAATGATAGTGCTGCATTGGATTTGTGGTTCTGCTCATAAGTGGAAGCAGTTTGTAGCGAATAGAGTCATAGAAATCCAGTCTTTAACTGACCCGCAGTCATGGTCTCACTGCAAAGGAAAATTGAATCCAGCTGACCTTCCCCACTAGAAGCCTAACTGTGCAGGACCTGAAGCAGAGCACATTGTGGTGGAATGGTCCTTGTGTTCTGATGTCACCTGATCAGTCAGAAAGCACTCAGGAGGATGTTCAGGAAGATGAGGTAAAGTCTGAACTCAGATCCAAATACCAGATTGCTGTGCAGCTTGTTAAGTTAGACCAAGACATCTTAAGCCCTGTTTTATGTCTGGAGAAGTACAGCAAATTAAAAACAGTGCTTCGGGTGACAGCCTGGATAAAGAGGTTTATCTCCAACACCCGCTCAAGCTCAAAAATCAGTGGTGAACTGATGGCAGAAGAGTTAAATGAAGCAGGAAAAAACTGGATAAAGGTGATTCAGAACCAGAGTTTCAGTCCTGAAATTGATCTGCTAAAAGCAGGGAAATGTCCCAACACTGACTCCAGAATTCGAGAGCTAAAACCATTTCTGGATGAAGATGAGCTGCTCAGAGTGGGAGGAAGGCTCCAGCATTCTGATCTCTCTTACAGTGAAAAGCACCCATGGATTTTGCCCAACAACCACCGATACACAGAAATGTTGGTGCAGTATGAACATGAGAAGATAATGCATGCGGGTGTACGTGACACTTTAGTGCAGACAAGAGAGAAATATTGGGTTCTGAGGGCACGACAGGTAGTGAAGAAGGTTGTGTCCAGATGTGTACTCTGCAAGAAATCCAATGCAAGGGCTGGGCAGCAGACTACCGCGCCACTGCCAAGAGACAGAATAACAGAGTCACCGCCATTTGAGATCACTGGTGTGGATTTTGCAGGGCCACTCTATGTGAAGACACGGAACGTCATGACAAAGGCGTATATAGCACTGTTCACTTGCGCTGTCACCAGAGCAGTGCACTTAGAGCTGGTCTCAGATATGTCTACAGAGAACTTCCTGCTAGCGTTGAAAAGATTCATCTCAAGAAGAGGACTATGCAAGGTGATTTATTCAGATAACGCCAAGACGTTCAAGAGAGCTGATCAAGATTTGAAGGAGTTCTGGAAAGGCATGAAGGATCCACAGCTACGGGAATTTTCTCAGAGAAGGGCATCACCTGGCGGTTCATCGCTGAAAGAGCAGCCTGGTGGGGCGGATTCTGGGAGCGACTGGTAAGGTCAGTCAAAATTATTCTCAGAAAGGTGCTAGGCCGAGCTAAACTCAACTTTGAAGAAATGTGCACCATTCTGACTGAAGCTGAAGCCATAATAAACTCGAGGCCGCTCACTTATGTGCACAATGATGTGGACGAGCCAGAACCACTGACACCTGCTCACTTCTTGGTGGGCCAGAGACTGACCTGCTTGCCTCCTAAGCCATGTCCAGCTGAGACTAACCATCCAACAGCTAATAAGGAAGAGATGAACAGGAGGTGGCGCTACAGACAAAGACTTATGACCAACATCTGGAACCGACTGGCGGAGAGAATATTTGCTGGATTTGAAGTCGGCTCATCGCTGCGACACCCACAGTCTTCTCTGCTGAAGGTCGGAGATGTTGCACTCATCGGAGAAGATAACATCCCAAGACAGAGCTGGAAGCTAGGAAGAATTGAGGAATTGTTTCCAGGTTGCGATGGCCTTGTGAGGTCATGTGCAGTTCGCACAAGTTCAGGGACTGTTCTGCGGAGACCCATCCAGCTTCTGTATCCTTTGGAAATTATATAAACTGTAGTTTATGGGGGGAGGATGTTGAGAATTTATTAGCCAAAAGACTATTTAAAAGAATAGTTTGAAGTTAAGATTTATAAGTTAACGTTTTGCTACCTAACACTGAAGAATAACAGTTCATGTTATTAGATATGTGGTTAAAAAATATGCTGTTTAATTTGATTTGTGAATTGACTTCATGTCCCACAAAGCATTGATCGAGGGGCGTGGACACGTGATCCACGTAATGTTTATGTTGGCACTATCGGGGCATCCGCCATTATGTGATTGAATGCTGAACAAGCACGCTGTACTTTATTTGTTTCTTTTATTAAACGTCTAAAATCAAAGCAGCGTCGCACCTCGTTATTCCCAGTTGAGAAGACGATAAATGTTTAACAACAAGTGTGTGCGCTTATCAGATTTACTGTGTTACTGGTCTTGGCGGCAATAATCCTGTCGAAAATATTGCATCGCGTGCTTCTGGTATCGAGTCTGGCACACAGGTTCACTTTGGATCATTTCCACATATTTTCTATCCATCTGGGTTGGGACGCTTCGCTTACACGCACACACACACACTCACGTGCGACGAGCTGTCTCTGAGCAGCCGCGTAAAACTAGTTTTCCGCCACAGCCTATCATGCTGCGTGCTTATTTTTTCACTGACGTTAATGAGATTAACCACTTAGGTACCGAAATTTGGTATCGAAAAACAAGACATGTTTCAGATACTCGGTAGTACCGAGGCAATTCGGCTTCGGTACCTAAAAAGTACCATACTTCGGTACCCAGCCCTAATCCAGAGTACATTTAAAATCAGAAGGTACAGAAGCCACAATTTCAGTTAAAAGTCTCTCAGAAAAACGCAAGGACTTCACACCAATCTTTATCATAATACTTTCTGGTGCTATCCACCCAGAACCTGGCCCTAGCCAGATGAATGTCGTTCTGCTTAGCTCTGCCTGGCTTCACTCACATCCATCTGGAACCTCTTCCATTGAGAGTGATTTCTCCAACCAACTTTATGGTTTAGCCAATCAGGACGCAGGGTGGGAGTTTCATAGATGTGACGTAGTGACAAAGTGACTGATGACTGTTCAGAAAGCGGTTCCTTTTCTGCTTTATTGCCATCCTCTAAAATTTGCCAGAGCATCTTCGAGTCTGCCGATCAAGCGAACGCACTCGACTGCATATCCAACATGATCTTACCTGAACTTGTAACAATGTTAAACCGAGTTCTGTAAGTCGTTCGTCTGAAAGAGGGCTTGTAGTCGTTCGTCGGCTGTTCTGTTTTGTTTTTTCCTGCGCTGCTCTCATCAGCGTCACGGGTTGGCTTCGGTGTGAGTGGTTGAAATTGCATGTCGATAAAGATGACAGACAAATGGCTTATCCAATCATATGCAAGGATTTTTGATAAGGCCCAGCCTTCTGAACCCCATTTCAATGTATTCGGTTCCAGATGGATGAGTGGAGCTAGGCGAAGCGAAATTCATCTGGCTAGGGCCAGGTTAATCCACCCATCCCTTTCCAAAAAACATGACCGCTTAGTGAGACCTGCTCTTACAAGAGCATTTCTCATGGAAACAGAATTTAAACTTTTCACAGGCAGCACAGGGTTATAAATGATAGGTTTCTTCTTTACCCCAAAAACCAACGACAGACCCTTGTTTTCGAGAAGTTTGAAAAAACTTTCCAAACTCTAAGCATCGTCTTATAAAACGGCATTAGCCCAATCAAGTCCACTCCATCAAGGTCCATTAGAAAGAGATGTCGATCAAGTCCCAAATGTCCTCCTTTTCTTAAAAATCCACAGGATACATCTGTCCAGCTGACGTGCCTGTTATACAGCAGTCTTTGAGCGGCCTGTAGTCTAAAAGCAGCGACTCTGCATTCAATGTCTATGAGTCCTTGTCCTCCTTCACAGGTCGGTAGATACAGGACAGCTGCCCTCAGCCAGTGCTGCCCTGACCAAAAGAAGTTAACCAATTGTCTTTGAATTTCTTTGATGACATTACAAGGAGGGTCCAAAACGGCCATTTTGTGCCACAATGAAGACGCAATAAGATTATTTACGATCAAAGACTCTTCCTCTGTAAGAAAGTCGAGGAAGTAGCCATTTCCACTTGGACAAGCGCACACACGTCTTTTCTATTAATCCATCCCAATTTTTTGTTTTATACAATTCTGTACCTAAAAAGACCCCTAAAAATTGTAAACCATCTCTACTCCATTCAACATTTCCAGGCAATGCTGGTTTAGAGCTTGTGGCTCCACACCATAAAGCTTCACTTTTCCCCAGATTATTTTCGATGAAGAAGCCTTTTCATAGCACTGAATACAACTTAATATACTATCTTCTTCATCCTTTATTATCACAGTGAGGTCATCAGCATAAGCAGACAGTTTCATTGGTTCATTACATGACCCTTCAATATGTAAACCTTTTAAACAGGTTCTTAATTTACACAATAAAGGTTCAATCACCAAACTGTAGAGCTGGCCCGAAAGAGGGCAACCCTGCCTTATTCCCATGCTTAACCCTCCAGGCACTTTTACCATACATTCAGCTTTTTGATAAAGTAATCTAATCCATGAAATAAAAGCATTACCAAAACCATATTCGCTGTAACCCTTTAAGACCGACGGGAGCGTTGGCGCTCCAAGTTTGTGTGTCTGTTAAACAGCCTATAGAAACTGAAACCAAGTGGCTAGCTCAATCATTCTGTTTCCATGCAAAACCAGATATGTAACATGGTCAGATCAAGCCACCAACATGCGCATGTTGCGTCATTTTCACCTTCTAATGAGTCTGTACAAAATGCGTAACAGGGTTGTGCCGATAGACGATAGTATCGTGTATCGACGATTGTCTGAGATATCGCGATGGCAGATGCCTTTGACGATATCAAAACGATAATTAGCTCGTTTTACCATTAATGTATTAAATTATTTGGCCTGCCGCCTATTATTATATTATTATAAAGCTAGTATTGTTATTAAATTAATATAAGGAACTACAATTAATTTGCCTTGCCTAAATTCATAACGTGAATGAACATAATTCATCACCACGTGTTATAACACTTGCGACAACATTTACACGCGCTTATGAGGAGAATGTTTTTAAAACAGACTAAAAAACTACATCCCACATCAAAATTTAATTGCAAGGTGATCCATTCACAAATTATCAAGAGTGCTTGTTTTAACAGACACATCATTCTTATATAGATCCAAGATGAAAACGGCATCGTTGTTCGTCAGTATTTTGTTTCCATATCACATTAAAAAACGTTTAATGACACTAACACTAAAAACAATACAATTACTAAATATTAATAATAATAATACTATCACTAAAATAGTAGCCTACCGTTATCATCGTCGTCTCTGAAAGAACGCGGCGTTGATGCAGATGCCGAAAGCAGTCCGTTTTTACTTTCACTTTCAGGGAATGAGCGCGTCTACATGCACGTTCTTAATGCCTAATGCCTAATGCCTACTGACAATGCATGTGGTCATGTAAACGCATCAACCCGTTTTCCTTTATCAGAGTCAAGTCATAAGTATATAATCCGATCGACTCAGCTAGATGTTTGCATATTTGCTCTGATTTCTCCCGGCATAAAAACACATTAACCCGCGTACTTCGTGCTTACTAAGTGCGCATGTGAAGTGCATCTAAACAGACAGAGCACTGGTAGGAGGACATATATCGCAAACTCCGAATCTTTCTGACCCAATAAATTATTTAAACGCGTTTTCATCTCGTGCAGAAAGTGAAAATGCTGCATGTGGCATGAGGATAGGCTATGTGTCCGTAAATTTCCCGTTGACATGATGATTAGGATGAAAAAAAATGATTAGGATCGTTTTTTTTACCTCACTATACCAGGAAATAACGTGATCCTATTAATAAACACTCCACCTTTGCTAGAAAAATAGAAAAAAGATACTTGTATATAAAACGAAGTAATAAAACAAGCAAATTATTGAGTAACTAATGAAGTTAATAATCAAATAAGTAAGCCCCGCCCCCTCACGATAATATCGTGTATCGCCGATCTCACAGGCTGACGATAGGACAATGGAGCATATCGCCTAACACTAATGCGTAAACTGCGTTTCACAAAAACATCACAAAAATGCATTGCACGTCTTTGCACACATGATCTGTAAGATCTGCGATTGATAGTTACGGCTTCGATGGCGCATTGACGTATCACGTTCGCTGCACTATGACAGATCAAGCCTCAACATGCTCATGTTGCGCGGTTTTCACCCTCTAATGAGTCTGTAAAACACACAAAAATGCATTGCGCGTCTTTGCACACATGATCTGTAGATCTGCGATTGATAGTTACGGCTTCGATGGCGCATTGACGTATCACGTTCGCTGCACTATGACAGATCAAGCCTCAACATGCTCATGTTGCGCGGTTTTCACCCTCTGAATGAGTCTGTAAAACACACAAAAATGCATTGCGCGCTCTTTGCACACATGATCTGTAGATCTGCGGATTGATAGTTACGGCTTTCGATGGCGCATTGACGTATCACGTTCGCTGCACTATGACAGATCAAGCAACATGCTCATGTTGCGCGTTTTCACCCTCTAATGAGTCTGTAAAACACACAAAAATGCATTGCGCGTCTTTGCACACATGATCTGTGAGATCTGCGATTGATAGTTACGGCTTCGATGGCAGCATTGACGTATCACCGTTCGCTGCACTATGACAGATCAAGCCTCAACATGCTCATGTTGCGCGGTTTTCACCCTCTAATGAGTCTGTAAAACACACAAAAATGCATTGCGCGTCTTTTGCACACATGATCTGTAGATCTGCGATATGATAGTTACGGCTTCCGATGGCGCATTGACGCATCACGTTCGCTGCACTATGACAGATCAAGCCTCAACATGCTCATGTTGCGCGGTTTTCACCCTCTAATGAGTCTGTAAAACACACAAAAATGCATTACGCGTCTTTGCACACATGTTCTGTAGATCTGCAATTGATAGTTACGTCTTCTGATGACGGATCACGCCATCACGTCAATGTGCACTATGACCCCAGCGTGTGTCTCATACAAGGGGGTAATCCATCAGCCGGACGCTGAAGCTGCCTCTGGGGGCCGCCATTGTAGCGGACTATCTCCTGCTATTAGCATCCCATTGACTCCCATTCATGTAGGCGTCACTTTGACAGCGAATAACTTTACATCTGAGGCGTCCAAAGACTCCATTTATCCATTATTTATTTCTAAAGAAACACGACAATGTATAAAAGGCTCCATTACTTTGTATGTTACGTTATGGCCCCGTAGAAGCCGTTCTTGTAAAAATAGGCTAAAAATTGCGTCATAACCACTTCGACTGTCCGTCGCGCAGTGGAGAAGTTACCGTACACACAGGAGGAGAAGCTCGCACAGCCTTGCAGGCAATCTTTTACTGTCTTAAAGTCAGCCCATGGCATAGATAGAAGGGCGATTCCATGCAGATGTCAACCTTGCCATGAAAAAATAAAGTTATTATTAAAATATCAAAACCCTTTCTAAGTTGTCCATTTGGGTCTGTATTTTATTGTATTGATGTGCTGTCATTTAAATTTTAAGGACATTTCTGTGTTTATTCACCTCAGATAAGATGTGCACATACACTAAAATTGCTTTTTCAAACAAACATTTTTCATGCTTTAAAAAGAGGGATCAAAGACTAATTTTTTTATACTTTATGTTGACCGTAAGCATTTTGCAGAAAGATGGGAGCATGACTGAGATATAAATACACCCATTTTGTTATAACTGCATTGCCCTTTAAATTTATAAAGGATATTTTTAGGAAGTCAAGACCCTTCAGTGCTGTGTCACATCCATAACGATTTAAAGAATAAGTTTATATTGTATAATAACTATTAGTACAATTAATTTGAAAATGCATGTACAAAGCCAAAATATGTCCATTCAAGTTATGATTGACAATTCACCTCACTTATTTGCTCTAAACAACCTAATTATAAAGCGTCCATAACAGTCACATCCATAACGCATATTAAATCATGCATGATTTGACCAGCGCATATTTGTTGAATGAATGAATTTATTTATTTCGAGCAATATAATGACACATAACAACGGAAATCAAGAAGCATTCTGATTAAATCAACACGAAAAGATAAATTCATCAACTTTACAACATAAATCGATCTATTGCTTGCAACGGAGTGAAGTCAAACTTATTTAACCCTCTTACGCCATGGTAGAGTTTACTCAACAAGATGAGTCACTGAATAAAACGGACGATTTTGTCAAATTGGGTGTCAAATTTCGCTCGACATCCCCTCCACTGGATGGCAGACATGTCATACTTCATCCCCGACTCAAAAAACCGTCATGTTTCTGTACAAAATGTTCGAGTTACAGCGCATTGAATCAGTGCGATCAAAAGCGGAGCTAGTGTGAGAGTGAGCCATTTCATCAGAGCCTCTCCGCGATCGCGGCGACAGTATTGTGGTGGAGAATTTATCACTGGGTATTGTCAGTAGGGCTGTAATCAACCAAAGAAATCCTTAGTCGACCAAGGTCTTGTCCTGCGCAACGATTTAGTCGACTAAAAAAAAACAAACAAAAAAAACGGATGTTTTGATTGAACATTTTTTAAACAATTGTCATAGAGAATTTATAAAACAACAACGAAAAAACATCGAAAATAAATAAAACTATAATAATAATACAATTCTTTGAAAATTAAGTGATTTTTTTAACTGCAAGTGAGGAGCTCTGTCCTTGGTCTATTGACAGTCACAATCGCGCACCTGATCACACCACACGCTACAAAATAATATAACTGCTATAGCTGCCACATAATGAAAAATCTAAAAAAGCTCTCTTTTATACATGCTGTATTCTTCTTTACTTACAAAGCTATGGGTTAACTTTTGTCCAGCCGATCTGTTAGGCGTTTTAAAACAACAGACAAAATAGCCTAAAAAACTATCTGAAATCTAGGCTCTGTTGTAAGATAGCATATAAGTTTAATTTCGTTTTGTTACATTATTTAGGCTACTTTCAAATGAGTCAAGTGGACAAATAAAAACCTATTAAGAAAACAATCTATTGAGTCAGTATGATAAAGCCGTTAAAAGAGCTGCTCACGTCTTTTGCGCGCTTAAGTTCGATTTCAATAGGCACGCGAGTGCGCGCTCATAATGGAGCAACGCGGTCGCCACCGTCGCTACCTCCACAAACATGTAGCCAGACAAAAGATTTAGATTTCTTGGACATTCTGTCGACTAAAGTAGCGTGAACTGAATGAATACAGCAAAACTACCTACCAGTACATCCCTTACTGAGCGTGAGCAGCAGCGCAGCCAGTAGGTGCAGTTCCCGAGTGTGTTATGTGTGTGCGCTAAACTGTGGCGCAGTTACAAAGAAATAGCCTAAATTAAAGCATTTAAAGATGGGGATAAAACATAGGCTAATTATGTTTAGAATACAGTAATAAATAACTGCTTTATAAAAGAATAAATATCAAGGAGTAAATCATTGAAAATGTATTTCTATTGGCAAAAAAAAATTAAAAAAAATATGCGACTGGTCGACCAATAAGAATTTCAGTCGACCAAGGACGGTATTTTACTGATTAGTCGACTAAACGACTAAAGTGGACAGCCCTAATTGTCAGACGAGATCTAGTACAGATAGGTGGTCACGTGAAGGCAGGGTGGGGAGTCACAATAGTGTGCACTTGGCTCGCACGCGAGGCAGATCTGGCCGCGCTCGCGCTGCTCGTATCATCACTTATGATCTGCGCTTTTCCGTAACAGAATCGTAATCAGAATCATTTCAGACAGTCTTCTTAATGTGAAAACAAAAAGTCAACATAAGTGCCATGATGGTTTGTTTGTTGATTTTCCAAACAGATTCTATGTATTTCAGATGCGTCACATCCATAACGATGTTTTTTTCCTCATAGTACACTTCATAAAATATATATATTTTAAACATTGATATTTTTATGTTCAGCTAAGACCCCTTCATCATGTGGATAGCAATATTTATACATTGGATTTAAAAGTTCACAGACTTTCAAGGAAATCGAACAGTATACCAAAAACACTGTCATTTCTCGTCACATCCATAACGCATGTATATGATCCTTTTTTGGGGATGCTTAAATATATTTAGAAAAACATATTTTGCCTGTCAATTCCCCAGATTGGGTGCTCTGAGAATATGCATTTCCAAATTAAATATTGTAAGAAGTTTTTTTTTTCTGAGACATTTCACCTGTCATTATGAGTTCAAATGTCACATCCATAACGCTGGAATTGCCCAGAAGCAAAATGACAAAATAATTAAAGGGTACCTATTATGGCATTTAAAATGTTCCTAATATTGTTCTGGGAGTCCCCAACAACAGTTTTACAAGCATGCAATGACAAAAAACCCTTTTGTTGTCTTATAATATGCATTTATTTTTACCTGATTTGCTCACCGACTCCCATATGAATCGTTTAGCGAGTCCTTTTTCCAAAACTCGCCTTTGCGTGACGCTAATCTGCGGTGATTGGTCAGATGACCTAGCCAAGTTGTGATTGGTATTCTCTGTGCAGAGAATATCGGAAACGGAACGTCCATCACCTTAAATGGGTTATGGTTTATTAATTTATACATAGTAGGGGTGTAACGATTTTCGAATCGAACCGAAAAACCGCGATACTGAACTCACGATTCGAATCGCGATACTGTCATTGCGTACCGAACACGCCCCGCCCCGCCCCCTGCTACCCTGGCCCCGCCCAACCCGGCTCAATGGACCTCATGTCTTATGTGTACAGTACACAATGAATTCAGTTTTGTAGTCTAACCACCATTAACACCAAATAACAAGCTCCGTGTTTTGTTACTTTCGATAATAAGCAAGGTGTAATCTTTCAGATTCTGTCTATTTGATCACGAAATTCAAACAATATGGCGTTTTGGCGCTCTTTGATGTGACGTGACAGATCACTTACTAGGCTCCTCATTTCAAGCGGCAGCGCGGCGCGCGAGTAACGCGATCATCTCTTCCTCACTTACAGAAAAGACACCTGAAAGTATGTTGAAAGATACAGTATACTTACTGAAAGGCATCATAACTCGTGTAATCGCTCAATCAGTGTTTCAGCCGCGGAAAGACGTCAATAAAACAGCAAAGCTTTAGCTTGTCACTAGCATTATATTTACCTCAGGCAGGCAAGTGATTCAGTGTCCACAACTTCCTATAAATGAACCTTTGCACTAAATAAATGCACTATGTTAGCCTGTATATTATATTTTACTTAACCTGTTAATGATATCTTGATTATTTAATTTATGTTTAAAATATCTTTCATGAAAATGACAACTGTGTAAATTATTAGAGTAAAAACACAAGTTAATGTAAAAACTGCCTTATGTTCAGTTTACATGTTTTCATACAATGTGTTGTGTGTTGATTATTATATCTAAAAAATAAATGGCATCTGAATTTAGGTTAAAAGTCTAGGCTACAACATTTAATGTTATAGTAATGTGCAGCCTTCAATATAGTTCACAGCATTAGCAGATTTTTTTAATCCTTGTGAAATGTTTAATTGTAACTGAATTAATTTAAAGACAAAGAGCTTTTTTTCCATTAAACCACTGCTTAAAAAAAAGCCATTTTAGCTTTATAAACCGAACCGAATCGAACCGAACCGAGACGTCAAAACCGTGGGAAAACCGAACCGTCAGTTTTGTGTATCGTTACACCCCTAATACATAGTTCCCACAGGCGAATTAATGTCACGTGACCTCCCCGAGATCTTGCCATCTTTTGAGGGCAAAACCGCTGTGTTTACCATAGGTTTTTACAAAGTTTTATCAGGAGAATGTCGTTTTACAAACAAATGCAAATCATGAAAAGACAAAGTGAAATAGATTATAAAGAGACCATTAAAACAAGACAGAGAGAGGTACAATGCGAAAATTTCATTCATAAATGGTGTGAATCCGTATGCAGTAACGAAGGAAGCACTGAGCAATGATTATGCAGCTTTGCCTCAGATACAGTATTTTCATGTGTGCCATTATCTGGTATTGGTGAGGAGTTTTTACACATTGTGAGCAATTCCGAGTCTGGAAATCACTGGAGGCGTGACGATCTGCTTGCCGTGGGTTGGTTCGGTGACGTTTGCTCAAGTGCAATCAATGGAAAAATGACTTATCAATAGCGAAGAAGCATGATGCTAATCTGTCTCATAAAAAGCCATAGCCTGGCACAACTTAATTCATGTTCCCCTTAAAACGGTCACCGGTGCTTTCTGTGATATGCATGTACTTGCAGGCGTCATGGTTTGGTGCATGAATATAAAAAATAAATAACTTCGCGTGCAATTTAATTAACGTTAATTTAATGCGGAACTACATTATATGCGGGTTCTTTAGGGACATAATCTGTGATCGCAATGCTACAATGCGAGATCAAACAGTGGAAACAATGTTGTTTTGTGTTTTTAATACCTCGTCATTTTGTTCATACAGGACATTATTCAAACTGCAATGTGTTAACTTACACTCGCAATAAAACACAACATTGTGCTTTTGTCAAACAAATTCTTGCGTGTTTTGAGTGAGTTTCTTTCCTGTTTATCCTCCCCAGCCATAATCTCCGTCGTTGTTCGGACAAAAGCTTAGTCTTCTCACATCCATGGAGTCTAATGACGGGTGTAGTGTAAAATCCCCGATTTAACTGAACCTCCGGCACGATTTTATCATCCATTGACCCAGCAGGGGATGAACATTTTCACTTTATAGCACGAAACTCATCTCACTTCGTTCAACTCGTATTGTTTCTTCTAATGTTTTGCCCACAGCAATGGCGCCGGGTCAGCAAATGCCCGTATGTCGTGACGTCATGTGGGAACTATGTATACTTGTATATATGAACTGTAGCCACTTAGTCTTCAAATGCTCCTCTCCTGGCAGATGAAAAAAGTTCGCTTTTGCATCGCACTTCAAAACACAGCGTCTCGTCGACATGATTGTTTTCCGGTTTTCCCTGGCGTCTCAGAGCGCAATAAGTGGGCGTTTCTTATTCAAATAACTTGTCAAGTTGACGTCAACTAGACAAAGGAAAAGCATCGTTCGTTGAACGATTCATATCAGAGACTCAGAGTCGACTCTTACTTTTGAGAGACAATAACTTTGTATACGGTGAACTTTCATTTTTAAAACTTTGCAGGATGTTTTCGTTCACTTAGATCTATGTTACACACTACATGAAGGGCAATTTTCAAAACTCCATAATAGGTACCCTTTAATCAGAATACTTACAAAAGTTGCTCCAGGTCGCGCTTCGCCGTCTCTGTGCACGATTCAAATTTGTGTAGGCACAGGGCGATTGTGTAGGCACAGGACTGGACGATTTACAACTGTCAGTCAGATTGCTCACGTGACATCTACGTCATTGAGTCTGCGCAGAACGCTCGACTATCAGGAAGTGAGTGCCCATGTTGAGCTTCAGCTCTCTCCGTTGAAATCAACGGGGTCGCTGTGTCCATTTCTTTTACTGTCTACGGTCTCATATAGTGACGTCAAAAGCTGCGTCTTTTGGCCATCATATAATAGGTTTGACTCGCACTTGACTCCCATCTGCTATATGTTCCTTCTTATCGTTATTGTCTTTTTACCATTGCTTCATTCTATCATTTCTTTCTCGTTTATACACTCGCAAATACAAGCACATTCACACACACACGCACACACACCCACAAACACACACGTGCACGCATGCGTGCAACGTTATGTCAAAATGAAAGTACACGGACGCACCGAGCTCCGTCTGCTCATCGCCTTTATTTATTTATTTTATATTTATTTTAATTATTAATTGTTCTGACAGGGTCTATTTAATTTATATTCTAACCAATTCAATGTTCAATCAATATTCAAAAGCAAAATGTTATCTGTTTGACCACAAATGTAATTGAATATTTTACATGGCATTTTTACTCCCTTTTTTTGAATGAGTGTATCTTAAAAACTAATTGATGTAAACAGTTCAAATCAATTCTGTATAGTTTTAAACTGTTTTATGCACATTTTTCTCATTGACAAGTTTGAGGTTGACATTTATCATTTTTTTGTATTGAATAAAATATGTAGAATTTTTTTTTTAAATTGATTTTCTTTTAGTTTATTGCACTTTTGAGATATTTATCTAGGTACTTTTGATTTATTACAAACATAGCCTTCAAGGTGAGAAAGTAAGGATTATTTTGATGTATGGCATATGAAAATGCTCAAAAGAATGACAGCACAGCATGCAAAAATAGAACAGTGGAACTGTTCTATGGCAGGTCATAAAGGGTTAAAACATCGAACAGATAGGAGTGATCCACTCTGTCAAAGGCCTTTTCTTGATCTAGGGATAATATTCCTAAATCAATATTGCTGGACATTGAATAATCAATAACATCTCTTATAAGAAATAAATTTTCTCTAATACACCTGTTTTTTATGCAATATGACTGGTCTGTATGAATTAATACACCCATATATACATTCATTCTATTAGAGATACACTTTGAAAAGATCTTATAATCGGTTGTCAATAATGCTATAGGCCTCCAATTTTTAAGCAAAGTGAGATCACCTTTTTTTGGTAGCAGAGACAAGACTGCTCTTCTGCAACTAGTAGGTAAAACTCCAGTTTGTATTGAAAATAAAATCATTTCATAGTAATCCTTCCCAATAATTCCCCAAAACTGTTTAAAAAAATTCAGAGGGAAGACCATCTAATCCAGGGGATTTTCCTATTGATAATTCTTGTACAGCTTTGGTTACTTCTTGGAAGCTTAAAATACAATCCAAGTCTTCCTTATGCTCTGGTGTAAGTTTTAGGATTAAGTCAAAAAGTTCAGTTTTACTATCCAAATCAGTCATTTCCATGTCATACAGCTTGGAATAAAAATCAACGACAAATGTGCTCATTTCAGATGGATCATGAAATAAATCACCACTATCATTCCTCAAACACAGCATTTGTTTCTCTTTTCGTTCTAAATTAAAAAAGAACGTTGTTGGTCCATCAATATCTCTAATATGAGAAAAACGAGCTCTAACAAGAGCTCCCTTTACTTTTTCATGTATTTGTAATTGATTCGCATGTCTTTCCAACATTTGTTTTCAATTTCAAGAATCTCACTTTCAAGTTCTTTAATCATATTTTCCATTCTTTTTGAGGAATAACAAGTATATTGTTGGCAGGAAACTTTAATTTGGGTTTTCCCAACTTCCCACCACTGTATGACATCTCTAAAGTCATGTTTATGCATTTGCCATGTCTGCCAAAATAAATTAAAATTTGCACAAAAAACAGCATCTTGTAACAGCTTCTTGTTAAAATGCCAGTACGAACCCACTTTTTGTTGTTTTGACAATATACAATCTATTGTGAATGTGATCATTTTATGATCTGAGATGATATTTGGGATAATATTGGCATTACAGACTCTATTCCTTGTTTAAAATATAAAACTTATCTAATCTTGCAGCATGAACCGTTCCTTCTGAAACCTTTACCCAAGTGTACTGTTTTAGAAAAGGGTTTTCAGTTCTCCATATATCATTTAACTCAAACTTTTTGATAATATTTGCCAAAACAGAGGAAGACTGACGGTGTGTTTCTTCATGATTTCTATCCATATTAAAATCTAAAGTACAATTAAAATCCCCTCCCATAATCACAATTTCATTTGATTTTAATGTTTTTAAAACTTCTTCAATTTTCTTAAAAAGAACACTTCTCTCAGATCCTTTATTATTTGCATAAATATTCAGAAAAATCACATTGTAATTATTTAATTTAGCTTTTACTACTAGTAAACGGCCTGGCTCTGCCTCACGTTCAGATATAATGTTCACCTTACAGCTTGGACTAAAAACTATAGACCATTTCACAAGGTGTAAACAACACTGGTCCAGAAGCACTTCCTGTTTCATTTTTTTAACACTACATAAAAGCTGGGATAAAATACAACCAACAGAACATTTAAAACTGAATCAAAAAGTTAAACAAACATCTTTAAGATGTTTTCTTTACATGTGAAATAAAGAAAACCGTTACAAACTGAAACAGGAAGTGTTTCTGGACCAGTGTTGTTTACATCTTGTGAAATGGTCTATACACCGAACTAACATTAGAGCCATGACAAGAACTTTCCTTCAGGCCCCATTCTACTTCATTACTTTTATCGCTATCAGTTTCTTGAAGTCACTCCAATATTTTTATATTATATTTTTATATACATAAACATTTTGACAGCAAAGCCCGTTTTCTTCTATCTCTAAGGCGTTTACATTTAAAGAAGCTACTCGCAAAGGCTCCATGAAACAGAAAAGTAGGGAAAGACAGAAAAGAAAAGAAAAACCAAAAGACAGACAGACAGCCATTACAATTATTTAATATTTCCCCAATTCCCTTCCCTATTCTTTTCCTTTGCCTTATCTCAGCTATTTCAACCGATAGCGTTTCTGTTGCGACAACATAGATTATACGTTTTTCGTGCCCACACAACTGAAGCAACGAACTTATCAGCATCCGGGAAATAATCATCAATAATCACCTTTCTACCTTTAGTTTCATCCAGAAACTCATTAATCTCTTCCACAGTGTACAAGCCATTTCGGACAATCAGATATATCAGAGCAACAATCATCATCCTTATAACCATTATCACCCTGACTCATTAACAATTCTGCAGAAACCACATCTTGAACCATAGACACCTCCTTTAAGGCTATTTCACTAACGTTACTACAACCAGACTGCTCTTCTGGCAAAACCTCAGCAAATGTACTAGAATTTGCACTCACCTCATCTCCTGTATCCACGACTCGGCCTTCTGAAGCTTTCCCTGGTTCCTGATTTTGATCAGCTTGACTGTCCATAGCTGGTTGATTCTGATCAACCTCACTCTCAATTGAAGGCTCAATTTCCGCATCCCGAGTCTCCTCTGGTCTATTTTTATGCGGACACGAGAATCTTTTGTGGCCGATATCACCACTCAAAACATCGTAAGCTTTCAGTGCTCGCATATAACACATAGGAACTATCTCCATCATTTACTCTAAACGACGCATCTAGAGTTTTATCCTGCGAATTTAAAACCATGTAAACTTGCCGTCTAAACGAAAGAACATGCTTTAAAGCCGGATTTTTACATCCCAAAGGTACCATCTTAACTGGACTAACCAATTTCCCAAAACGAGATAATTCCTTAACGATCGCTTCATTTTTAATAAACGGAGGGACGTTTGAAACGATTTGTAGCCGGTGCATATAACGGAGTTGCCGCCACAAACATCCCCTTCACCCAAAGTCCATTCTCAATTATTTGATTAACAAGCTGTTCAGTCTTAAAAAAAACACAACAGCTTTATTCATTCGTGAAGCCGAATTTATATTTTCGTGACCAACCTGATCACCGACTACATAATACGTCCTCAATTCGAAGCGGTCTGCTACGGTACACACCTAGAACCCATTCCGGAGGGAAACCGCACTGGTTCCAAACAGGCCGCAAAAACCCTAAACTATCTCAACCCCCCCCCCCCCCCAAAAGAAAAAAAGATGAAACACCCTCCCACAATATTTCAAAGACAAAAAAAATAAAATAAAACAATAAAGAAAAAATTAAACAAAAAAAAAACCAGTTAATGTTTAAAAACAGAGAAAGAGAGAGAGAGAGAGAGAGAGAGAGAGAGAGAGAGAGAGAGAGAGAGAGAGAGAGAGAGAGAGAGAGAGAGAGAGAGAGAGAGCTGCACTGTAAAAATTAATATCGTGTATTCTGTGGAAAATGAGTATTGCCATATTAAGACATTTCAGTATCAATATGTATTTTGAGGACACAACATTGCACTTATTACTTCAGATGCCTTTTTAAAAGACTACAATTGGAAAAATGTATATATATTATATAAAATTCAACCCGCCAAAGTGGCTAGAAGGAGTGACCGTGTTACACAGATCCACCCGCATTTGGTGGGTTGGTGGTGTTAAAGGTGCAGTATGTAAAATGGGACAGCTAGCCATTGATAAGGGCACTGCAGTCGAAATTCTAAATAATGGAGTGAGTTCCCTTCACCCCCTCCTGTAAGTACAGGTATCTGCAGGAGAGTAAAGCTACGTTCACACTGCAGGGCTTAATGCTCAATTCCGATTTTTTGAAAAAATTAGATTTTTTTGCAAGGCCGTTCACATTTCCAATTAAATGCAACCTTTTGTGATCTCATGTGTGAACGTGAAATGACCCAGAAGTGACCCGCATGCGCAGAAGAGTACTCAACGGTCAACGACGTCACTTGTTGTTTGCGGAAGTAGCTAAATGGATGTCTTACAGTGGAGCTCGTTTAACAATATTAAAGTCATTTTCGCAACAGAGCCAGCACACTTACAATCTTCTCGTTTTAAGAAGAAAATTAAACAGAGAAGCGTGTGGGTGCGGAGTCGCAGCTAGGAGTGGTGGGATACTGATGTGAGTGGCTTCACTGATACAGAATTCATCAGTAACTTCCGAATGACCAGATCCACCTTCGATTATGTTTGTGAGCGCCTCCGATCAACTCTGTCACGGGAAGAGACACGTCTGCGGCGGCCCATAACAGTGCAGAAACGCGTTGGAGTTGGACTGTATTGGCGAGCTACAGGTGCGTGCAATGACGTTTGTGTTGGATATATGTGACCTGGCCGTTCAGATTGCAGTCGCATTTCAAAAGATCGGATACATATCGGATTTGGACCACATACCCAAGTGGCCTGGGTCGCATTTGAAAAGATCGGATCTGTGTCGTTCAGACTGTCATGAAAAAATCAGATACAGGTCGCATATGGGCAAAAAAATTGGAATTAGGCCGTTTCAGCCTGCAGTGTGAACGTAGCCTAATAGGAGTTACCAGATGGTTGGGCGAGGCTATTAACAGTAGGGCTGTAATCAACCAAAGAAATCCTTAGTCGACCAAGGTCTTGTCCTGCGCAACGATTAGTCGACTAAAAAAACAACTACAAAAAACGGATGTTTTGATTTAACATTTTTAAACAATTGTCATAGAGCATTTATAAAACAACAACGAAAAAACATAAAAAATAAATAAAACTATAATAATAATACAATTCTTTGAAAATTAAGTGATTTTTTTAACTGTAAAAAGTGATGAGCACTAGCTCTATGGTGACAGTCACAATCGCGCACCTGATCACACCACACTCTACAAAATAATATAACTGCTATCTGCCACATAATGAAAAATCCTAACAAAAGCTCTCGTTATACAGGCTGTATTCTTCTTTACTTACAAAGCTATGGGTTAACTTTTGTCCAGCCAATCTGTTAGGCGTTTTAAAACAACAGACAAAATAGCTTAAAAAACAATCTAAAATCTAGGCTGTGTTGTAAGATAGCATATAAGTTTATTTTCGTTTTGTTACATTATTTAGGCTACTTTCAAATGAGTCAAGTGTACAAATAAAAACCTATTAAGAAAACAATCGATTGAGTCAGTATGATAAAGCCGTTAAAAGAGCTGCTCACGTCCTTTGCGCGCTCAAGTTCGATTTCAAATAGGCACGCGATGTGCGCGTCATACTGGAGCAACACGGTCGCACCGCCTACCTCCACAAAAATGTAGCCAGACAAAAGATTTAGATTTCTTGGACATTCTGTCGACTGAAAGTAGCGTGTCTCCTGGGACCTCATGGTAAGCCACCTGGCATGTGTGAATCTATTTTAGAATAATAAGGTTGATAATTCTGTCATTTATGATTTAACAATAACACTTTTGCTTTTACACACATTTATTCTGAATGTGTATTAGAGATTAATAACAATGAACATCTAACTGTATAAAATATTTGTGAAAATTTGATTTAAAGCACTGTCCCACTCAACCTGACTGTGTTAGGTTGAGTGGGACAGTTTTAGTGCAGCCATTTCATGAACAAAATATAACATTTTAAAGTTATAAGTAATAATAATGTGTCTGAATATACAATTTTAGGTTGGTAACTTCAATATACACAAGATGGGACCCATACAGAAAGGAGAAGGACACAGTGAGAGAGAGAAAGCAATACAGGACAGAACAGGGAAATAGGCTACAGAAAAGGAAAAGACAGCAAAGTAGGAAAAGAAAAAAACAACAACAACTAAATCAGTGGAGTGAAGAGAGAATGGCAGGGGCTATTGAAGAATATGAGCAGGAGGTGACTGAAGGACACCGATTTAACCAGGGCATGGAACATCCCATAATCAACACTGCAAAGGTGAGAGAAAGGGTTAGTGAGTGGCTACGGCCATCCCCTGCTCTCAGCTCAGGTAAAAAGATGTAGGCTTAATGAAAGTTACATTCATTAATGCTGAGAGAAGTTTACAATGTTAAAATATTTGCATTAGTCCCAGAAATTAATTTAAAAAAATGCTTCCAAGTATTAATTGATTGAAGGTCTCCATTGTTGTATTTTGCGCTTCATAATGCGCACACATTTTCAATGCATGTATTCTGGTTTTATTTACGTTTTATACAACATCCAACTTCATTGGAATTGGGGGTTGTATTTTTCATGTTCATTTAACCATAAAATATAGTGTCCCACTTTCCCTAACAAAGTGTCCCACTCAACCTGAGTGCTTCCAGTTTCTGAAGAGGTTGTCAGATGTTGTTTAAAGATTAACAGTTTGTTAATAAATACATAAATTGGGAAAAATTCACCATAGTGGCCTTAATTACAATCTATTTAAACAAAACACATACAATTTGAATACATTCCAACTGACGTAGGTTGTTTAAAATGCAATTTAACAAAAAGTGTCCCACTTTACCTGACTTCACCCCAGCAAAACTCCTTATCGTTACATCCCTTACTGAGCGCGAGCAGCAGCGCAGCCAGTAGGTGCGGTTCCCGAGTGTGTTATGTGTGTGCGCTAAACTGTGGCGCATTTAAAGTTGGGGATAAAACATAGGCTAATTATATTTAGAATACAGTAATAAATAACTGCTTTATAAAGGAATAAATATAAAGGAGTAAATCATTGAAAATGCAGCAATGTTCCATTAAGAATAAGACCATTAAGAAAGTAAAGTTTGATTCATGTTGCATTTCAAAAATAAATACAAAAGTTTAAGTTTTATAAGCTCAAATGCTCGCCTTGCTCTGTTCTGTGATGAGCGTTCGTGACTCTCCAGTTCGAACTTCGTCCGTCAAATGAACAAATCTTTTTTCGAGTCATTTGGTTCATTTAACGAACGAAATGAATTGACTCTGAAAAAAGATTAGTTCATTTTGATGACGAAGTTTGAACAGGAGAGTCACACAGAACAGAGCAAGACAAGCATAGGCTTGTGCTTAAAAAACGTAAACTTTGTTTAATTTATTTTTGAATTTTGCTTGATAAGACCCTTATTCATCGTCTGGAATCGTTTAAAGCCCTTTGAACAGTTTGCACTGAAACTCTCATTTGGACCTTGAACCATTTGGACCCCATTGAAGTCCATTATATGGAGAAAATCCTGGAATGTTTTCATCAAAAACTTTAATTTCTTTTCAACTGAAGAAAGAAAGACATGGACATCTTAGATGACATGGGGGTGAGTAAATTATCAGCAAACGAGTGAACTACTCTTTTAAGTGATGCCATCTGGATTTATTCCTCTCAATGGGCAATTTAGCTCAATTATGAACTCCAGATGAGAGCAGCATTTGAATGAACAACATATGTGTCTGGACTGTAGATCTGACAATTAACTACTCTGAATCTGTTCATCTCTATATATGACTGGATTTATGTGTGTAACCATCACCAGTTATTCCTGTGCAGTGATTCTCAATGATTTTACTCTAGGACCTAGATTTGATTGGATGCCCAACCTTTTACATCAACAGTAAAATGAACGGGAAGGATTTATTTTGCTCTCCCAAATATATACAATTATGGTATATGATTAATTCTATTGTTTCATTTGTATTTAGCATGTTTTTTTCCTGCAGTTTGCAGTTATCAGAAGAGGCTTAAAAAAGACCAAATGACTGATCCATTAATGATTCAAGACACATCAAATATGACCGGTATATTGTATGAAATGGATCGACATGAGATTTTGAGCACGTTGGTAGGAGAACATAAGTGGACCAAGACGAGAAAACATCTGAATAAAACTATAGTTGATCCCCACTTGACTTCATCTTCAAATTGGGTTCTGCCACTGTTATTACAATGGCTTTTGTGTGAAGTGCTGTGAAGATCTCAGGAATGATGTTTACTTGCGGATGTGTAGAACTAATCACAACTCCTCCACATATCTCTTCATGCCTTCAAATTACTTTTTGATGACTGGATTTCAATCCATAGGAACCATTAAAAAAGGTGCCGCATTCTGCAGGAGAAAATAGATGTTGCACATGAGAAACATAATGAAAGGCATTCAAGGTAGAAGATGGAAACTTACAACAAGCTACGCTTTAGCTTAGTTCAGTTCTGTGGAAAACGAGTGGAAAACACAGTCAGTCCAAGCAGACTATAGTCAACAACAACACAGCGGGAAAGATAGGTGACTTCGATTCTTTAAATAATCATATGTGTGAAATATGAAATGAATGTGAGAATCAATCAATGGGTCTTTATGTATTTTTGTGGTTTGAAGGGAGAAATCCCTCCACCTGAGTTCTGGATTTAAGAAAAAGCTTTCAGAGTTCACAGATTCTCAGATGTGTGTGAGGGGGAAAGAAATTGCACCGATCTGTCAAAGCCAATATAGGGAAAAGAATAATGTGTTTACCCTGTGCTCTCCTTGATTATGCGGCAAGTGAGAGAAGAAATATTATGTACCATAAATGTTTAATGCGTTTGGTCCAGGTTTAATCTATATCAGAGGTCCTATCAATCTCTCCATTCATTCGCTCTCAACCAGCGAGAATTCAGTGAAAGCAAGACATTTCACCTGGAGCTATTCTGTTTCCACAGAGACATGATGGAAAAGCTAGCTTACACTAATCATCAAAATTTGATAATCACAAAACCAAAAAGGGTCTCACATTAGTTGTTTTTTCTCATGCTAAAACTCATAAAACACTTCAAATCAATCACTTAAACATGATCACTAATTAACGTTATTAACGTTTCACAAATTGCAGCTTTTCACACTTTTCTACACATAAATCTACTAATAAAGAGCATTACCATGATGGAAGCACTGCCAATAATGTACCATGGACAATTAAATTAAGCACATGAATAAACAATTATTCACACACAAATCATACTTGGAAGATATATAAAAAGAGTCACATAGTGTGTCACTCTTTCACGTGAACCATTCTTTAAAATAACCCTTTTTTTCTAAATGTAAAGAAAATAATCCAAAGATTATAATAATGCGAATCCTCTAAGTGGGATTACCAATGTCAATTAATAAATCCAGGTCAAATAAATCAAGGATGAGGATATATTTCAAGTAATTGAACAAATCAGCATTAGCCACAGTCACACTCAGCCCTGAATACCAGCACCTGTCCCTCAACACCGCTTCAATCAGCTCCCTCACAGAGGTCACACACACTCTTCAGTCAGTATGGTCTCCTATACACACTCAATTACCCGCTTAACGCCGAGACTTACCATCGATCTTCATTCCCTCGCCTCTCTTCATGTGTCCAGTCTTCATGTGTGTTTTCTCATCAAAGACTCTGATTACTGGTGAAAGATACACAAAGTCACTCGTTCACTCACTCTACCTACACATTGTTGTTGTCACTAACCCGTTTTCTCTTGTGTGTTGTTATTAAATACCTACCATTGGGTTCTAACACCATTTTTGTGTCTGAGATTCCATTACAACATCATTGTCAGGGTGTATTATTTTATATTGAGCAAAGAGAGTTGGGTAGCCAGAGCTGTCATGCTGTGTCATTAACTGGGAAGGTTTCCAAGTGGTGTGTAGCTGGTTCAATGACTTTCTGCAGTAGATTTTATGTCTTTAACCTCTCTTGCCCAAGTTTTAAAGTATTATCTTTAGTTGGAGAAATAAAATAAGCTTTCCAAACCTTCGTTGGTTAAACTGTATTTCGATAGTCGACTTTTTGTCTGTTTACATGGGAAAAATCAAAGATAACGCCAGTAGACTATGGAGTACCGCAAGGATCGGTTTTAGGCCCTCTGCTATTCTCAATATATATGCTGCCACTTGGTAATATTATAAGAAAACATGGAATTAACTTCCACTGTTATGCTGATGACACTCAACTATATATTTCATCACGACCAGACGAAAACACTAACTCATCTAAATTGACAGAGTGTCTCAAAGATATAAAATGCTGGATGACGAATAATTTCCATGCTATTAAATTCAGATAAGACGGAAGTATTACTTATTGGTCCAAAAAACTACTCACAAAACCTCTTACAATACAACTTTAATATAGATGGATGTCCTGTTACTTTATCCACTACAGTAAAAGACCTGGGTGTTATACTAGACCGCAACTTGTCTTTCGAAAATCATATTTCATATGTAACAAGAACAGCCTTTTTCCACCTTAGAAACATTGCTAAGCTATGTAACATGCTATCTGTTTCTGATGCAGAAAAGTTAGTTCATGCATTCATGACCTCGAGACTAGATTATTACTGTAATGCTTTATTAGCTGGTTGTTCTGCATCCTCAATAAACAAGCTACAGTTAGTCCAAAATGCAGCCGCTAGAGTTCTTACTAGGTCAAGAAAATACGATCATATTACATCGATTTTATCATCTCTACACTGGTTACCTATTAAGTTCCGTATCAACTACAAAATACTACTACTGACCTATAAAGCCCTAAATGGTTTAGCTCCAATGTACTTAACGGACCTTCTTTCGCCCTACAATCCACCGCGTTCTTTAAGATCACTGAAATTCAAGGCTTCTGGTCATTCCTAGGATATCTAAGTCCACTAAAGGAGGGAGGGCGTTCTCGCATTTAGCTCCAAAACTCTGGAATAGCCTTCCCGATACAAAGTCAGAGGCTCTGACTCACTGACACAGTTTAAAACTAGACTAAAGACGCATCTCTCTAGTAAGCATTCACATAATGCTTACCTTTTAGTCCTCTGTTATGCCATACAGAACCGTTTGCCGCTGAAACTGCTAAACGCACCAGTGGGGCTCGACAGCCTTTTAGACAAACGGTTCGGCACGTATGGTTGGAGTTGCGGAGAGTTTGTAAGATAGTGATTTTCTAACACAGACTCCCGTATAATGGAAATCACTTTGAACATCAGCTATGCTAATTATTTCCCATCTGCCTTTCTGTGTTTCTGCTGACGTTGTCCCGAGAAAACGGGGTTCGTCAGGTCCAGTTTGTATCCAGCCTCTCACGGGATCTCAGATGCCCCAACGCCTGTGAAGAGACGACTCTGACGCTGGCGATATGTTATGGCACCGTGTTGCATATAAACAATATTTATATTTAATATTTATATATAAACAATATGAATGTGAGCCAGAGGAGAACTGGCCCCGACTTGACCTGGGTTCTCCCAAGGTTTTTTCTCCATCCAATCTGATGGAGTTTTGGTTCCTTGCCACTGTCGCCTTGCTTTGCCTTGCTTTTGGCTTGCTTAGTTGGGTTTATTTAACATTTAACAATATTATTGATCTGTGTTGTACTATTTTCATGTTATCACTGTGAAGCTGCTTTGATACAATCTGTATTGTGAAAAGCGCTATATAAATACATGTGACCTGACTTGACTTTAGTTCAACTTAACTTGGCAACTACAAATCAACTTATTCTACTATTAATCAACATAAGTTAATAACTAATGATTGTTGCGATGGAAGTGAATCAATCAAAACTTACTTTAACTAGAAAATAACTATATTCTAGAGCTGCAATAAAGCCAAAACAATCTGTTACTTTGATTTCCTATTATCCCTGTAAAGGCGCTTTAGAACAAATTTACATTGTTAAAAGCGCTATTTAATGAAGATGACTTGATCTTGACTAACCTGAACCCTAACACCTAACCCTAACCTAACACTCTACTATACTCTGACTAATACTCTAATGTGAGTTAGTTGACATGTAGTTGAAAAGTTGTGCACTGCATATTGCAGTGCATTCTGGGTGCCACCCAGAACTCATTCATGGCTCCCATTATGCATTGCATTATGAATAAAATATGATCTGAATTGTCTTAGTAATTTATTTTTCACGATGGGATATTATTTTTGTTACCATTGTTGAGATTCATAAACTGAATATTGATATGTGTGTGCCTAAAAGAAAGGTTTTTTTTAACAGAACAACTTTTAAGATATAATTTCATTACATAAGATGCACCAGGGGTTCAACAGAATCAAGTTGAGTGTAAAAACCAGATCAACGCTGCGGGTGGAGCCGGGAACAAACGCAGACCGCAGCAAACCAGCCCGGTGTAAAAGCCCCCTAAGACTCCACAGCAGCAATCCGAAAATGTACAACCACCAAGTCACAATTTAATATTATTACACAGACGTATTTCGCTGCAGGATATTACACCTAGACTAACTTCCAATCTTCTTAGAAGACTTTCCTTCTTTCAAATTGGAATGAAAATGAACTCTTGTGCTCAGTCAGAAAACAGCACAGTCTGCTCCTATGACACGTTTCATAAATTGATCACTCACATTGGTTAATTACTGACAAATTGATATTTTAATTGAGAACACATGGTGCATCTTGGATATTTAATCAAATGTAAGCCTTAGGGAGATACATATAATTACCACAAATGGAAACATAATTATAACTAGCTTCATTTAAAATTGATATATGCATTGCAAAGTATCTTTGTGGACAACGTTTGTATGGTAATGATCAGACAGTATAGATCATTAAAAACAACTCCATACATATTGTTGTTAAAGAATGAAATAAGTTTTAACAACATGCAGGGTAAAATGATGGGCTTAAGTCATGTTTATTATGGTACTTTACGGTGACTATTCATGAAATGTTGGTTACTATAAGTTGTACAAGTTTTACCACAGAACAATTTTCTATGAAGAAAAAATAAAAACAAACAACTACAATTTAATGTATTAAATCTCAAATGACAAGATCCTTCAGAAATCATTCTAATATGATGATTTAATGCTCAAGAAACATATAATATTATCAATGTTGAAAACGATTGTGCTGTCTGACACCAAACTTTTAAACCATAGTTTACTTTTTGTTATTTAATATGTTTACTCTCAGATATTGTTGGTAATGACCAAATGAATCTCTTAATTTGATTAACCAGTAATATGTATTTTCAATATTATATTATAGGAACCTTAACCAAAACATTTCATTGCTTGACAGACATACCACTATGAGTTATTATTCTGTTTTGGAGAAATAAAAACTATACTGTAAAAATGTGTAGGAAAACAGGTTTCCAGAAGCCTTGAGGAAAATATGTGATTGCACGGACACAGTTGAGTGATGCACACACATTTTGCAGTCCTTGAGTGAGCCTCTCCTTCAATAATTGATGCAGCTGTCTCATTTGCCAGCCGGCACTCTCCATTTCAACTTTGACAGAGCACAAACTCATTACCTGATCAAGCTGTGGCTGAAATGTATGTGAATGTAGACCACATCATCATCATTATCATCATCATCATCATCACTGCAGTCTCAGAAGCTGTGGTGAACTCTGGCTCATAAAGAACACTGCAGCAGGCTCGTGTGCGGCACTGCCGACGGACGAGACGGGCCGCTAGCGAGAGCAGGATCCCGTGAGCATCTCCAGGCAGAAGGACAGACAGGCCATGGCCAGAGACCAGCCGAAGGACATGTGGACGTGAGCCAGTGACTCCACATCCACCATGTGCTGCAGCTCTTCCAAAGCCTGCTGAGAGTAACTGATGTAGATGCTCACACCAGACACTGTCAACAGACCTGCGTACAAAGAGCAGTGATTACACGCCATTCACAACATACTTCAGCTCTCAAAACAAACAACCTAGCAGAAACAGAATTGGGTTGGGGTATTTCTGGATTACTAACTGGACATTTTGATCAACATTGAGGATTGTTGAAAGGGTCATGAAGAGTCATGAGTCTGGCTTTTTAAATGTTTTTGTTTTGTTGTCTGAGGTCAGACTTATAATGTTCGCTTGGTTTTTACATTCAAAAACATAAAAATGAATAAGTTATGGGCTATTTTCTTCCCTAGTTTTCAGCCTACTTGAAAAATGCTCGTGATTTTATGGGCGTATCGCATTGAAGACTAGGAAGTAAACGCCCACTGCTGTGAGTGGATAACAGTTTTGCATATTATAATGAGCTTCAGACTCTGTCGTTGGTTTCGGTAGGTGCACGTGGGGGAATTTGTTTTGAAAACCACTGTTGTAAAATGGCAACCGAGATCGATTTCGCCATATACCATGTTTGCCCAGAGTCCGATCCACAAATCGCAGGACAATGAACCAACAGCACCTCTGAATACAAACGGATACTTGTAGACACATACACATAATTATTAGATATCAAACGATCTGTAACAATGCAATGCTAGCCGAGTAGATTATTATTTCTAAAATAAAAATATTACTCACATAAGTGTGTTGTACCACTGCTGTTGGATCCAATATAGAAGGTAACATAGACTAATCATGTTCCGTACATACAGCGATGTTCCGTACTATATTAACTTTAACCGCAGATCACTGAAATAAATACTTCGGTAACACTTTAGAATACTGTATCTTACTTACTGCAGAATTAATAAGGAATTATTGACGAACTAATAGGTAATTCTTCATTAACTACTTCTTTACTACTGTTAACTACTAGGGAAGATGCTGTTAACTAATCAGTATGTAATATAATTTTATGATTGTGTTAAGTATCAGTTAGTTAATCAATAACTAATGAATTCTGTCATACCTCCTGAAGAACTACTACTAATTATCTACTAATTAAGGTTCAAGAAAAATAACTAAGAAGTAACTACTGAACAGTCATACAAAACTAACCTCAGATTATTTGCATGTTTTATATACAGTACTGTGTGTGTCTGTTTTCCTCAGCATAGAATGCCATTGAGTAAATTTATGTTTTTGAGGCAATCGACTGAGGGAAACTGAAAATATAGGGAACTTATTAGTAATTAATAAATAATTATCAAATAATTCAGCAGGAATTACTTAGAAGCTGGAACAGTATTCTAAAGTGAAAATATAGGGAACCTATTAGTAGTTAATAAATAATTATCAAATAATTATCCAGGAATTAGGCTACTTATAATCTGAAACAGTCTTCTAAAGTGAAAATATAAGGAACTTACTAGTAATTAATAAATAAGCTTTTAAACAGTTCTTCAGGTATTACTATAAATCCTGAGACAGTATTCTAAAGTGACGACTGGGAACCCATTAGATAATCAATAAATACGTTATCAATAATTATCCAGGATGCAGGCTACCACTAATCTTCTTGTAAGTGAAAATATAAGGAACTTATTAGAGTGTTATATAAATAACTTTTAATAATATCTTCAGGAAATTACTGACGAACCTGAAACAGTATTCTAAAGTGATAATACAGGGAACCCATTAGTAATTAATAAATAATTATCAAATAATTATCTAGGAATTAGGCTACTTATAACGTGAAACAGTCTTCTAAAGTAAAAATATAAGGAACTTATTAAAAATTAATAAATAATTATTAGATAGTCCTTCAGGAATTACTTAGAACCTGAAACAGTATTCTAAAGTGACAATATAGGGAACCCATTAGTAATTAATAAAGAATTACCACATACTTCTGACTCAAATCAAACCTACTGTAAAATATGCAAACATTTTAGAATAAAAAAACAAATACTTGACTCCATAACCTGCCCATAACAGTGCACAGCTCTGAGAACAGATTTTAACATCTGATGTAAATATTTAGCTAGCTATAGGGTAACTGACATCGTGTGCTTGTATGTTGCCTTGCATAAAACAAAATGATTTACAGCACAGTAATCGATTTTATGGATTAAATAAAACGTACACAAATCTGTATTTCGCTGAAGAAATGCACCAAATCGGCGGCACTGAGAACTCTCCAGAGGAGGATGCAAATGCCCGTGCTCTTGCGTCACCAAATCACCAAGTCAAGTCACCTTTATTTATATAGCGCTTTTTACAATACAAATTGTTTCAAAGCGGCTTCACATAGATAACAGGAAAACAATGTTGTAATAGTATTGTTAAATTCAAAATTAAATGTTAAATGTCCCCATCTAAGCAAGCCAAAAGCCAATGGTGACAAAGGCGAAGAGAGGCGAAAAAGGCAACAGTGGCAAGGAACCAAAACTCCATCAGGTGACAGAATGGAGAAAAAACCTTGGGAGAACCCAGGCTCAGTGTATGTGGCTACGCGATATTGCCGGAACTTGAATGGTGCAAAAGAAGTTTAAAATGTATAAGAACTAAGTATAACAATAAGGTGTAATATACATGATATGTTTTTGCTTATTTGCAGATCATAGCCTATAGGTAAATGTCTGCACTTATGTTTCTTATTAGTGCTGAAGAATGACAAACTGACTACTGTGTATGACTGTTAATTAGTAGTTACTTCATAGTTATTTTTCTTGTAACCTTAATTAATAGATAATTAAAGTAGTTCTTCAGGAGGTATGGCAGAATTCATTAACTATTGATTCACTAACTGATACTTAACACAATCATAAAATTATATTACATACTGATTAGTTAACACATCTTCCTTAGTAGTTACAGTTTTTTTATTCGCTTTGGTACTATTTTCACAAGTAAGGTTCACATTTTCAAAACTCTAGTGCTAATATCACAGCAGATCATCAAAAGTGCACTTTTTTCAAACTTTTCATTATGTTTTCAACTGTGTTAGTACAATTCACACAATCACAAAGTATCCTTTTCACAACACAAAATAAGTGTTTCATCTACACATTATTGTTTCATTCACAGTAACTGCCTTTCATAAAGCTCTTCCTATCAAACTTTTGATTTGCATCTCTTTTGTTCAAGTTTAGATACTTTTGTCATATTATTATATTCACACAATTAAATGGTTAATCAATTAATCATTTGGTAAACCTAATAGAGTTTTCATTTTCAAGCAATATACAGTATATGGACCTACAGAATGTGTGTTTGTATTGAATATTTAAATTACATGTAACCACACATGATGAATACTCATTATAGCTAATTGATTTCACATAGTGGGAACCACAATTGGCCACTATACAAAAGTGGGGTGTAAACACTGGCAATTTCTTTCAACATGGAGCAAGATAGACAGCAAGGAGATAGGGAAGCTTGTGGAAGGGTGCTCCGTCAGAGGAGGTGGGCATGGGTTGTTAAAGAGGTAGAGAGGTGGGCATGGGCTAGGCCAGAGAGGCCAGAGAGGTGGGCATGGGCTCAGTCAGAGGTCAGAGGAGGTGGGCATGGGCTTGGTAAAGAGGTCAGAGAGGTGGGCATGGCTAGGTCAGAGAGGCCAGAGGAGGTGGGCATGGGCTAGGCTCAGAGAGGTCAGAGAATGGGCATGGGCTTGGTCAAAGAGGTCAGAGAGGTGGGCATGGGCTAGGTCAGAGGGGTGGGCATGGGGCCCGTTGAAGGGTTGAGTCATCAGAGAGAGGGAGGCAGAACTGTTGTCTTAATGAAGTTCGGTCCATTAGTCGCTGATCATGTGGTAAACCAAGGCCTTACTCAGCAGCTCATTCGGGTCGGAGTTCTGTCTCAAACAGAACAAACTCAACCGGCAGCGCGGGTTCGGGTCGAAAATATAAGCAAATGACTGGGTCCGGGTTTGGTATCTGCCGGGCTAACTCTTCTCCCACCCAGTAAAAAACAAACAAATTATTATAATCATCGCTGCTGTTCACCTTAAAAAAGTCTGGCTGCTGCGTGCAAAGTCCATCGCGGGTGGCTGGCAGAGAAGGAGAGCACGCCTACAGTCTATCCACTGGTGGACGCACTGGATCTTTCTCCATGATGCCTACCATAAGCATATGATTATGTTTGGAGGCTAGGTCTATTTTGTTTCAAACCTCTCAGCCCGCCTACTGGTTCTCAAAAGACGGTTCGAAGACTCAGGGAAAGGAAAGAGGAATCTGACTGCGTGAGAAACCTGACAGGAATCCCTTGCTCTGTTCTAGCTTTATCTCATTGGCCCGAACTTGAAAGCAGCACTGGATGCAACGGTGATGCTGACACCTGCCCACTCTGTTGATTGACTAGATAACTGACCTTTCTAAATTTGTGCCTCATTTTTTTGTCTGAGTTCACCGGAATGAAGAGACGCTGCAGCGGCAATGAGACCTACCAGGAACGCGTGGGTGACTGCGTCCGGCTGTGGGCCTGGCGTTCGTCCTGGCCAGATAATTCATGTTGATGTGGTCGGGATTACATTGGGTTGGGCTTCAAAAGCCACGGGCCAGGTCGGTTCGGGTAATAATTTTCAGGCCCGTTGAGAACTCTAGGCCTTACTATGGCAGAGGCTGCCAGATTAGTTGATCCAAATCTAAAAAGATCAACTGTCAATTCTATCATCCAAACTTTTTGCCATGAAAACCGTAAGTGTAGAGGATGTACACTATTACATTTACAGTAAATTGTAATGCATGTAAATTCATCAGACATGTTACAGTATTGGTACCGTATATGATTTATTGACAGTATACTGTTTTATGCTTAGAATTGACAGAAAACCCCATAGTGGTGGCCGTGGTCGTGTGCTGAACCGACCAGCAAGAGAGGGCAGTGGTGGAAATGGTGAGGGCCAGGAATGACATATGCCTGTCAGAAATAAAAGCAGGCAATTGAGGAGAACAATGACACCTTTGCCAATGTGGCATCCATCAGCCTACCAACAATAGGCCACCTTTTAAAGAGGCACCAGGTATCAATGAAACAAATTTACCTGGTGCCTTTTGAGAGAAACAATGACCGGGTGAAACAGCTAAGGGCTGAGTATGTTCAGGTACAGCACTATATATTGTATTACTGTTACTATTTCGATGCATCACTTACGTCATATGTATATTGGAACAACACTGTAAAAAGAACTAACCAAAATATATCTTTTAGAAGGTTATGGTGCTTGACGCTTAATGTAAATCATCACAAGTACATTTTTGTTGATGAAGCGGGCTTTAACCTGGCCAAAACTAGACACCGTGGACGGAACATCATCGGCCAACGGGCCACTGTTCCAAGTGCCTGGACAACGTGGAGGAAACATCTCCATGTGCACAGCTATCTCTGAAGATGGTGTCGTAGGACGTAGGCCATTACTTGGCTCCTATAATGCTGCACATCTTATTGAGTTTCTCAATGATATTGAGCCGGCCTGTCAAGGTGAAGGGGTCACCTATGTAATTGTGTGGGACAATGTGAGGTTCCACCACGCAGAGGTGAGTCCAAGCATGGTTTCAGGCCCATCCCCGATTCATGACCCTCTACCTGCCTCCATACTCTCCTATCCTCAACCCTATTGAAGAATTTTTTTCAGCATGGAGGTGGAAGGTCTATGATCGCCAACCCTGGAGCGTGTCACCCTCCTTTAGGCCATGGATGATGCATGTGATGACATCAGTGTAGACCAATGTCAAGCATGGATTTGTCACGCCAAAAGGTTTTTCCCAAGGTACATGAACAATGAGAACATTCATTGTGATGTGGAAGAGAATCTATGACCAAATGCTCAGGACAGGCTTGATTAATTTTATGTGTGCACTAAATGTTATGTTTTGCTCTCATTTAGTTACATTTCATTATAGAAAGTATACCTATGTTACAATTATATCTGAAAAATAAAAACTATAATTTGCCTAAATGATTGTAGAGGATGTCTTCATTGATCCTTCACTTGATTACATATATGATGGATATTTGGAAATGATAGATTATGTAAATGTTGGGTACTGTAAGTGGATTGCCTAATGTTACAGTAAAACTGTGTAATCTGTCTTTTATAGTACTGTAGCATATTCATTTCAGCACTTCTAAGGCCGATTTGAAACATGTATCTTGCATTGTTAGTTGTTGGATGAACTGATTGTTAAAAGTACTAAACTGAAAGAAGATCATATTGTTGTGTTTCAGTGATTAAACCAAATGTTCGCATTACATATTACAATAATCTTGTGTTTGAAATAATGATTATGTGGACTGAAAACATGTGCAACTGACTGAAAGCATTACATCAGGTTTTGAAAGAATGACTAGCTGCGTTACAAGTGTGATCAGTTTGGATTTTTGTACTAAGAGTTTTGAAAATGTACACCTTACTTGTTAAAATAGTACCAAAGCGAATAAAAAAAACTGTAACAGTAGTGACTTAAGTGTTAATAAAGAATTACCTATTAGTTCTTCATTAATTCCTTGTTAGTTATGCAGTAAGTAAGATACAGTATTCTAAAGTGTTACCAATACTTCTAGGTCATACACAAAATGCATATCTGTGTCGTCTTCATTTCTCCCTCTCATATTATAATGAGTTTAACTCATCCGTCGGTGCACGTGGGGAAACGTCCAATGTTGTCAAATGGCAACCGGATTCACCCATACATGTTCGAACCCAGAGTCCGTGTGCTGCACAATTCCTGTCAGATCCAATATAGACGGCACATCACCGTTCTTTTCTCTTAATCAGTCTGCAAATCCAGCCTCGAACTGTGTCTTGTTGACAAAACAATCCTCGGTGAAATGAAGCGACATACGGATAAATGTTTTACACTCATCCTTTTAACCATTTTAACCAGGCATTCCTAATATTGGAATCCAGAGGAAGCTTATGCAGCAACTGTCTTCTTCCACAGTCAGGTACGGCACAACATTTTGTCAACGGAATGTTTATTGCTGGTAGCTCGCTCCGGTTTGTCATCACAAGGTGTGCTTTTGTTTACCTATGCGTGAATGCGCGAGTCGGTGGGCGAGGGCTAAACCGGCTGTGTTGAAGTGGCGTTGATGAGCGGGTGGGGTTTTAGCGTCTTTGACGTCATACTTCCACACTTTCAAAAGCGAAGCGTTTGTTAAGGCTGGTGTCAATAAAAGCTTTATTGGACTAACAAGGACGTTTCAGTTCTGAAAACTTACAGGATATTCTTATAATATGATGACCTCTTAGATGTCAAAAGCTCAAGGAAAATTTGATTTCTCAGTTCATCACCCTTTAAAACTGGTGCATTGGGAACACCATCCATGAAATCCCATCATGGGTTCCACCTGTTCAAGCAACAGTCATGAACACAGGTCATGACTTTGCACACATTGCTGACTGTGTAAAGTAAATGGAGTCAAAAATAAGCAGTGCAAAAGAACCAACACAGTCTCATGAAGATGCGTATCTATACCACGAGTGTCATTTCTCGTGGCATTTATACGCCAAAATGTTTTTTTGCGTGTATATGGTACGCACTAAAAAACCCTGGGTTAGGTTTAGGAGGGAGGGGGTGGGGAGTTCGTGCATATTATACGGCAAAAAGTGCGTATCATATGTACGCGAAAATCGCGTGCCATAAACACGCAAAAACTGTTTTTGGCGTATAAATGCCACGAGAAATGACATTCGTGCCATAGATACTAACTTTCATGGAGATTCGGGCTCAGAATATGATGGTGACACCAGCTAGAGGTAAGAATATTAATTGGAAAGGAGAGAAGACCATTGTAACAATCCCAGCTAACAGAATTTTGTTATAAGAACGTTCTCCAAATATTCAGTGTTGGTTCTGGGAACGTGAAAAATGTTTTTTTTACGTTAGAGGAACGTGTTTTAAAAGGTATAATGTTCCTAAACGTTCATTAAACGTAATTTTCGATTAAAATTTCAACATGATAGTAATGTTGATTTCTAACATTCCAAGAACATAAAAATGTTTCCTGAATGTTACTACACAGCAAAAACTCAAGAGTGTTAAAGACTCAAGAGCGTTAGGCCACGTTTACACAAAGCCGGGTATTTAGCAAAACGAATATCTTCCCCCTCTCCGTTTTCAAAAATAACATTGTTTACACACACCGCATAGATACGCCGTAGAAGCGCCATCATAACTATGCCAAACCTATTAGCGGCAGTGTAGGGGTTAACGATAAAGCCATGCAAGCCAATCAGAATCCTGGAATCGACAAGAGAGAACCTACAACGCGGTTTCTCCCCAGTTTACACGGCAACACAAAACCGGCGTTTCAGAAATCTCCACTTTGGCCGGAGTTTTCAGTGATAAAAACAGCGTTTTCGTGTAAATGAGAGAGCAAAACGCAGAGAAATATCTGCGTTTTCCAATAGTGTAAACGGGGCCTTAAAGTTTTAAAATGTGAGTGTTAAACACTTAAGAGTGTTAAAGTTAATGTGCTAATTAAGTTATTGATTGAGTGATGATTGAGCATCATTGAAGACACCTGATGATAACAAGCAGAATCACTGAAAAAGAAAACTCAACTTTTAGTCACCATTATGGAGAACAGTGTTTGCTTTAGTTGGGCAGTTGACCTTTACATGTTCAACTTTAGATTTTGTTTGGCTGCAGTACATAAGTTATGACAGCCAGATGAACAAAGAGAATGGTGTTGGTTTTGTTCTAACATAATCGTTATTTCACAATCATATGACCTGATTCACTGAACTCAAGCAGTCCTAATCTCTGATTAGAATGTATATTGATCATTACACAATCAAAGTGAGGAAAAAACATGTTCCTCTAACGTCAATAAAACTGGACATTTTACACGTTCCCAGAACCAACACTGAATATTTAGAGAATGTTCTTATAACAAAATTCTGTTAGCTGGGATCTTCCATGGCCACAGAAGAATAATTATTTCTTGGCATGTACAGTGGAGCATGTAACAAGATCAAGATCGTAAAGAAAACTTTGTTTGCAAGCAGTGAATCAGAACCAAATACATATTGTGCACAAGTTTTGTTAATTAAATCAATAACTAAATTGATTTAGACATAACTAAACTAAACAAACATACATAAATGGGTAAAAGGGTGAGTGAAAGGATGGAATTGGAAGCAGGAAATGGGAACCTATGGGAAAGATGCATTCCACAATGAAAAGAACTAGAGCACCTTGTTTAAATTGACACATTGCATAGCTTTATAGTGTGGGGACAATTCTTGAAATTGTTGAAAATTGTTGAGTTGTTGATGGTTCCGTGTAACACAGTCTCATCCCAAGAAGTCATATAACTGAAGTCTTGGGACGTCTTTTGACCATACGTCAATATCCGCCTTTTTAGGGTACCCTTAAACGTCGGTTATATGACGATCCTGGGACGTCATACAACTGACGCTTTGCCTTTAACGTCAGTTAGGTGACGGGGTAGGTTTAGGTCTGGGGTAGAGTTAAGGCCATTGCACACTGAGTACGAAATTTTCGGATGCGTTTTTTCGTGTTCATCAGCCTTAAAATTCGTCACGCATAGAAACCTTGCACATCGAGTCCGATGCGTATTTATTAAACCTTTGCGGGAAAAACGCAAAAATACCAAAATGGATTCGTCAAGCAGTGAGGATGATTTTGTTGCCTCTCTCTTATTGAAAAGAGAAGAAAGAGAAAATATTACGTCCATCCAATCCTGAAATTGCGCCGAGAGGAAGGAGAGTTTCACCTCCTTATTAAGGAGTTGCGAATTTATCGCTAGCGATTCAAAATTTACTTTAGCAATTCTGGAGCCACATATAAAAAACAAGACCACCAATTTCCGATGAACCAATTCGAATTCTGAACGAAGTTCGAATCTGATTGAAAGGGGAGGTTTATTAATTTCATAATTCAATATAGAGAAGAGAACATAAACACTTGATCGAACTGAAAACCGAAACTGAAAGCACAGCACATATGTGCAATGATTTGTGAATGAGCTCCCCCCGGCCCTGAATTGTCAAAAGACCTCTCAAAATGCAGGCTCTGGATGCGAAAACGCAGAAAATCTAACCCGATCCGATTAATTTTATGACGGACGAAAGTTTCGAGGCGGTGTGCAAGCATGATATGACATAACGTGAGGTCGATTTTTTTTAACGTGCGAAAATTTCGGATGCGAATTTCCGAACTCAATGTGCAATGGCCTTTAGTATCCGATAACGTCATCTAACCGACGTTAAAGGGTACCCTAAAAGGCAGATATTGACGTATGGTCAAAGACGTCCAAGACGTCAGTTATATGACGTCTTGGGATGAGACTGCGCTGTTCTGTGAGTGTCAAATGTGGAAGTTGGTTAAAAGTTGGCCGACCCTGAGCTGGTGAGGCCACGCAGAGCACCCAGGAGAAGGGAAGAAGTTCGGAAGGGTTGATGGTTGTTGGAGTCGTTGTGCCAAACTTCTTAGATTGTCCTTGGTTCTGTTCTGGTTGAGAGAGTCCTCTCTCTCCTGAATGAGCACATGGCTAGTTGTGAGTCAAGGCCTGCTGCCCTGGGGTCTGGGGTCTGGTGCGGCCCGCAGGACAGCAACTCCCGCACATAGGAGAGAAGGCCAAGAGGGGAATGGCTTGTGCCAAGGCCATTTAAAGCTTAAGAAAGGTCACAACCCCTAAGGGTTGACTCGACCAATAAGAAGGGGGGATTTCCAAATGGGAGGTTCCTCTGTGGTAGGATTTATGACCTTTTGTTTAAAGGTTGGTCAGGCATGGACTTGGCTGTTTGTGCCCAATTATACTCAGATAGATAGATACTCACACTGCTTTCTATGAGAAGGTGATGTACACAAAAGTGTGAGTCATTACATGAGGATTAATTCGATTGGAGACAATACAAGAGGGGTTACACTGACTGTTGGTTCTATCATAAAATACATAGTATCAAAGACAATGGTATCAAAAGACACTACAGACATGATTCATTCATACAGTAGGTTGGGGTGCAGGTTCCTTTACTGATCGGTTCATCCGGAAATTAAAGCAGCAAAAGTCTGTTATGGCCTCTCTTTCTACCAGTGACCAAATTCTTTAACAGCAATACAACCAACCTATCTGATCGTAGAAATAGTAACCAAGACCTTCTGGTCCTAGTTGGGGGAACCACATATTCCAGAATGAGTTTGAAATATTCTTTGTTAACTGTAACAAATAATTGTGTCTGATTGGTCTTAGTCGTTACACTATGTTTGAGGGAACTGTCATGAACTCAGTCATTATTACTGTAATTACCCCACTTACATGAAGCTCAGAGGAGCCCTGACCTTTCACAGTCACTCATAATAGACTGGAAGAACAGAGGAGAGGTGTTCCTGCTGCTCTGTAATTAAACAAAATGTTTCAGTCGTCTAGCTGTTTTTCTACACATTTCCATGTCAGATATTCTGATCAACAATGCATGGTTTTTTCAAGATGATAAATGAAAAAAAAAAGAATTAATAGGGGTTGTTTATGTGCTTGTCAGAGAGAGTGGCAGTTGACAGACAGAGATGAGAATGGTATAGAAAAACAAAGAGCATGTTTAACCATTTTGTTAAAGGGGTCTTGAACATTTTATGTTTCCTGCAAAACTGTTATAATGTTAGTAGGATTTTTGCATTAAAGCGGTGATGAACTGAGAAATCAAATTTTCCTTGAGCTTTTGACATCTAAGAGGTCATCATATTATAAGAATATCCTGTAAGTTTCAGAACTGAAAACGACCTTGTTAGTCCAATAAAAGCTTTTATTGACACCAGCCTCAACAAACGTCTCGTTTTTGAAAGTGTGGAAGTATGACGTCAATGACGCTAAAACCCCACCTGCTCATCAACACCTACTTCAACACAGCCGGTTTAGCCCCGCCCACCGATTCGCGCATTCACGCATAGGTAAACAAAAGCATACCTCGTGTAATGACAAACCGGAGCGAACTACCTGCAATAAACATTCCGTTGACAAAATGTTGTGCCGTGCCTGGCTGTGGGAAGAAGACCGTTGCTGCATAAGCTTCCTCTGGATTCCAATATAATGCCGTCTATATGCCATCTATATTGAATCTGACAGGAATTGTGCAACACACGGACTCTGGGGTCGAACATGTATGGGCGAATCTGGTTGCCATTTAACAACATTGGACGTTTCCCTCACGTGCACCGAATGGGTGAGTTAAATTCATTATAATATAAGAAGGAGAAATGAAGACGACACAGATATGCATTTTGTGTATGACCTAGAAGTATTTATTCAGCGATCGGCAGTTAAAGTTAATCTGTACGGAACATCGTTGTTGTATGGAACATGATTAGTCTACGTTACCTTCTATATTGGATCCAACAGGAGTGGTGCAACACACTTATGTGAGTAATATTTTTATTTTAGAAATAATAATCTACTCGGCTAGCATTGCATTGTTACAGATCGTTGATATCTAATAATTATGTGTATGTGTCTACAAGTATCCGTTGTATTCAAGGTGCTGTTGGTTCATTGTCCTGCGATTCGAGGATCGAACTCTGGGTCAAACATGTATGGGCGAATCATTCCGGTTGCCATTTTACAACAGTGGTTTTCAAAACAAATTCCCCCACGTGCACCGAACCGAAACCAATTAAAGAGTTGAAGCTCATTTCGAAGCTCATTATAATATGTAGGGCCCTATAATTTCCGCGATCACGAAATCAAAAGCACACTCTTTTTACAACTAAAATAACAATAAAAAGGGTAAAAAAAATGAATTCCCAAAAATTAAAACGGAAAAAATGGAATTTGCAAAAATTAAAAGCGGAAAAAACGGAATTTGGGAAAAAATTTAATGGAATTTGGGGAAAAATAAAACTGATTTTATAGGGCCCTAAATTAGAGTTCTCAACGGGCCTGAAAATTATTACCCGACCCGACCTGGCCCGTGGCTTTTGAAGCCCGACCCGATGTAACCCGACACATCAACACTGAATTATCCGCCCGAACCCGGCCCGCGGCCCGAATCGGACGCGCACACGTTCTCAGTACAGTCTATTGCCGTTGCAGCGTCTATTCATTCCGGTGAAATCACAAAATAAAATGAGCACAAACTTAGAAAGGTTGACTTACTAGTCCATCAACAAGATCACCAGGTCAGCATCACCGTTGCATCCAGTGCTGCTTTTGAGCTCGCGCCAATGAGTATAAACCTCGAACCGAGAGCGGGACTCCTGTCAGGTTTCTCACGCAGTCAGATTCTCTTTTCCTTTTCCTAGTCTTCCGACCACGTTTTTGAAACCAGCAGGCGGGCTACGAGTTTTGAAACAAAATAGACCTAGCCTACAAACATAATCATATGCTTATAATAGGCATCGTGGAGGAAGATCAGTGCGTCCACAGTGGATAGACTGAGGCGTGTTCTCCTCTCTGCCAGCCACCCGCGATGGACTTTGCACGCAGCAGCCAGACTTTCTTTACGGTGAACAGCAGCGATGATTATAATAATTTGTTTGTTTTTTTACTGGGTGGAAAAGATTAAGCCCGAGGTCCGACCCGACCCGAGTCATTTGCTTATATTTTCGACCCGAACCCGGCCCGAACCCGCGGTCCCGTCGAGGTTTGTCGGGCCGACACCGACCCCGTTGAGAACTCTACCCTAAATATGCAAAACTGTTATCCACTCACAGAAGGGGGCGTTTACTTCCTAGTCTTCAATGCGATACGCCCATAAAATCCGACCATTTTTCAAGTAGGCTGAAAACTAGGGAAGAAAATAGCCCATAACTTATTCATTTTTATGTTTTTGAAGGTAAAAACCAAGCGAACGTCATAAGTTGACCTCAGACAACAAAACAAAAACATTTAAAAAGCCAGTTCATGACCCCTTTAAAACTGTCAAAATATAGAAATAAAAGGTAATTTTTTACACTGATTTTAGTACTTAAAGGCTGTGTATAAAGGGCAAACACAAATAAAAGATTCATTGAGCATGTAGACTGTGTTAATAATAAGGGGTGTTTTGGCGAAAGTGCAGATCTCAGGTAGCCTGGCATGCCAGGCCTACATCAAGATGTTAGGTCTGGAAACTCATCATTGACAGGGCTCAATCCGAGGGGCGGGATAAACGGTTGTCTTTCAAATTCTCTCTGCACGCAATTGGATAGCGCTAAAGCCAATCAGAGCAACGAAGAATGTGACGTACTCAGCGGATTCAAGCGGATTCAGCGGATTCAGCGTACTCAGCGGATTCAGCGGATTTAATAGGTAATCTTCATTGCCATTTAAGTGAAATTACTGAACTTACATATACAAGCTTGATAAAAATGGTCATTTTAGAAGAAAATTTCAAATGGCACTTAGAGACGACCTCTGTCGTCATTATGTAACCCGCCCGCCGACTCTATACACAATGTGATTGGCCCTACCAGAGTTTGGTTTTTACACTTTGAAAGTCAACGGAGAGTTGCTAGACCACACTTTGCGGCAAAATAATTTTTGCTGCCGCTAGGGTGCGTCTAGATTTCAGGGCCACATCCACACAAAGCTTAGCTTTGCCTATTCCCTTCCTCGTACTAAAAAAAAATGAAGAAATATATACACACGAAACAACTGAAACTGACTCAAAGCTATGTAGTACACATCCCAGACCATTATATAGCGCTGTAATTCTTCTATAGAGATACACTAAAAGCGGAGAAGAAGACTTACAGTACGAGGCGGAAGCCAAAGGTAAAGCGGATATGAAGACATTGACTGGCGACTCTCGCCCCTGCTGACACGTCCCGTTTTCTAAGTTAAAATTTATCTCACGATTTATCTCACGCAATTATCTCACAATTTACAAATATTAGGAATCATTGGAGATATTGTAAGTCATCAACTAAAACAAAACATTGGCCTAGTGGTTTGTGGATATCTTACTGCCAAAATCCTACATATTGCACCTCTAAATCCATGCAATTGGTTGATGAAACATTGATGATTAAAAATTAAGATACAATTTATACAAAACGAAATTTACTTTAAAGAAAGGCTTAAAACGTAATGTGCAAAATATCGGAGACCTAATTTTGACCACATTAAGTTAAGCCTTTCTCTAAAGGGTAACTAAACCCCTGGTCAGAGCCTGAGTCCACCCACTGGCAATATTTGAAAAATGCTGGAAAAGTGGGCAGAGCCCAGCGAAGGGGGGCATGCACCTGAGACGCATCTCTTTGTATGGAACTTGCCTACATCACCAACAACCGCTATGTCACGTACCACCGCAAACATCCAATAGGAAAATTCCACTCCAGTAGCGACCGTTCAACCTGAAGAGGGCAGCACTAAGATGCTTTTACACCATATATTGTAGAAATAGAACACTTTATAAACAAATGCCAAAAAAGTTACTCGAATCAATGACTGGTATTAATAAAGATCCATTCTTACAGATCATTAACTAAAAAAAGTAGGTTAAGTGTTTAGTTACTCTTTAAAGTTAAAGTTTTCCACAAACTTTAAAGTTTGTGAGCCGGTATCCATGTTATATTCATCCTCCGTGTTAGCCTATTCCTCTCCTGGCGACCTCCTTGATTCCCAGATCCACTTCCAAGCCCGGTTTCTGTTTGCCTGTCTTGTCCGCCTATCTCCTTCATCGTTGCTGGTCCAGCCCAGTCTCATTCAGCAGAGCTGGTCCCACTCAGCCTCAAGTCTCCTTTGTCACCACTGGTCTCGCCCAGCCTCATGCCTCCTTCACCACTGGTCCTTCCCAGTCTTCCATTCCCTGCTCCTCTAATAACATCATTCAGTTCTTCTGCCCGCCTGAGCATGCTCCCTTCAGCCCCCGGCTCCTCCTTCATTGGCTCTGCCCAGCTGCTTGGATCCGCCTTTGGCTTCCAGGTCTCCAGTTCTGCCCAGGTGTGTTTATCCCGTAGATCCACCTCGTGCCTCAACCTTGCCCTCAGACCCATCGAGCTCTGCCGGGATCCCTCGTCCCTCTGAATCCACCTTGGTCAATTGTTGCTCTGGCTCCTCTTCAGAGTCTCCAGCTACACTTCAACTTCCACTACACTACACCAACACCCCTCTGTCTCCACCGGTCACCACCAACGCTCTGGATCTCACCCCTCAGTCCCACCGACTCTGACCTGATCTTACATGTCCCCATCTCCTCCTCCGGTCCCAGCAAGCACCAGACACGCTCCTAGCCTGGTCACCCCAGATCATTATCTTTGTCAGGACCCGGCTCCACCTCAGTGGGTCAGGCTTTGAGCTTCATACTGGCTTCAACCCTCCATCAGTTGGACCTTCGCCCAAATGGCTTTGCTTTGGGTTTCTCCCAGGCTCCGCCCTCAGTTGGCTATCCATGGCTCCTTCTTCCAGCAACCTTCGTTCCACTCAATATCCACTATTGTCAGTATTACATACTGACTGAGTCAGGAGAGAGAATGAAATGAAAGATACACAATTTCTGATGATGCACTCCTGGCTTAAATTAATTTATCAATGCAGGAATTCCAAACATTAGCAATGGCTTTGAGATGTATTTGATTAGGTGCTGCTATTGCATGATTCATCAGAGTCTTGAAAGGAGACATGCGGCTATATGTTTTGTGAGAGTTGGAGAACAGCAAATGTTTGTGAGGCAAGAGCAGATGGAAACACCATCACCACCTTCTTCTCTATCATGTCATCATATTCCAGAGGGATGCTCATGCCCATTGTTTTTGTGAAGAAAAGTAATTTATTTACAGATGGGATAACTCTGTAAATTCCTCTGAGACTTCAATCTTTCCGCTGTTTTACTCCAATCCATCAGATCGTGTGCAGTTTTCAGTTCCCAATGGCACAATTACAGCAACAATTTACCTCAATAATAAAAGCTGACTAAATTGACAGCTGTGCAAAGTTCACATGCATATACCCATTTGTCACGTTGTTCTGAGGAAGATTAGTGATATTTTTTTATCTCAGGATCCCTGTCCATCAGGACTGAAAACAGAACACAAATAACACAATGTGGTGACCTCAGTGTTTCAAGCTTTGCAGATCCCAGCCATTTTCTCTGCTCCATCCCTCCCTTAATTCACCTGCACTTTAGTTTTCTGTTGTGCTCAGGCTTGAACACAAGCACCTGTTAGTGCCTCAAAAGAGTCCAAACTACACACCATCATCCTCACATCCCATCATAACAAACATACCCAATAATACTATCACAATAACATTGAGGACAGACACTGTAATCTACTGAAGAATCTGCCTGTAGATGTAATTCTCACTTAAATTAAAATGTGCTGTACAACAACTAATTTGAAAAACTAGCACACATACAGTGTCAATCCTGATTTATGTTATTGTGATGCTGTGACAGTGGAATGAGGGTGTGAATTAATAAAGCAATTCAAGATATAATCAAATCATGTTGTTCTTATTATATTTTAAAACCTTTCCAGACACAGGAGCATTAATATAAAACTCTTCTATAAAATCTGCTGAATACAGATGTAAGCCCTTTCAAACGTGTAATATTTTTGAGCTGATGCATTTAGAATACATACATCTTAAATTTTCATGAATCGCTTAGCAAAGAGGGGGTGTTTTTGTGTGAGTTTGTTGTGTTCAGATTCAGAATGACTCTAGTAGTATGACGATCCTCAGTTGTTTGGTGTATGATCTCCAGTTTTTCTCTGGAACCATTTAAAGGGATACTCCACCGTGTTTTCATATTAAACTATGTTATTCCCTTAACTAAGACGAGTTGATACATACCTCTCTCGTCTCAGTGTGTGCACTATATCGCTCTGTATTGCCGCAAAACTATGTTAGCACTTAGCTTAGCCCAGTGCATTAAATATGGGCCACAAAGAGAAGCCACCAAACACTTCCTCGTTTACCCTATTTAAACACAGTTACTCGAGTAGTGTAACTCGACCTAGTCTGGTGACAAAAAATAAAACGTTGTGTTTTTCTAAGCGTTTAAAGTTGATGACTAGGCCATCCTTAAAAATATTTTGGTTTGCAGTAACAGCAAATTTTTTAAAAAAAAGGGTCGTTAGGTAGGTCAATATTTTTTTTTTTCAAGATTCAATGTAAAAAAAAAGTACAATTTTGGTCATGGTGATTATGAATTTTAAAAAAATGTGCATATTGTGACGTCACTGACTGTGTCTACAAACCATGCATCCACTGCTAGGAGTTAATGCAACCTACAAATCAGAGACCGGTTAACGTCTTCAGGCCAGTCACAAAAATTTGAAAATAATTTTCATTCAAATCGATTTTCCATGTCTAAAAACATTTCCATTTTTGTTTTTTTATATACATGAGATATAAGCTAAAACAAGTACAAACACATGGTCAAACAAAGATACAAATTGTGTCTGATTCTTTCTAAAAAGAAATTTAATTTAGTAATCAAATGTAAAATGACACTGCATAGTTAATCATAGTTAGATTAATGCTTATTAAAGTTTAAGTTATTCATGCAAGAGCTGTGAGTGATTTTTCTCTGTCTTTTGTTGTTTGATTTGCATTACTGGCTCAATCGTCACATGTTTATTAGACTACTGCCCCTTTAAGATCGAGCAGGTCTAATATATGACTGATGCACCATCATTTTCTCCTAACTATTTATGTCCATTTAAGACATAAACTGTGTTTAAGTGAATCTCAGAGCTGGTTATTTTTATATTTTATGTATATTTGATAGTAGATGCGCACATGAAGCCCAAAATGAGGCTATAGCCTACTTTTCTCGTCTCGTTGCAGTGCATTTGGAGCGCGCGTCGCCTCGTGAACAGCGTCTCTTGCGCAGACTTTTGTGCTTTTAATAGCTCTTTTAATGATTAAACGCGTCCGCAGTTTAGCAACAGTACAGACTGTATTTTACAACAATCACCGATCGTGCTGATTCTGACGGTAGGTTACCATTACAGGCGCATTCTGTCTAGCGCAACCGCCTCCCCTTCACAGCGTTGTGCTGCTGTCATTTCTCCCTAAAACTTTTAGGAAGAAATGACAGCACAACGCTATGAAGGGAAGGAGACTGTGCTAGACAGAATGCGCCTGTAATGGTTTCATCTGAAATTCTTCTTTTTATAATCCTTTGAAAGCTGAAATCTAAAATAAAATTAGAATAATATCCCAGATCTAAAGTGTAACCACGTTTGAATGTTTCGTTCTGTCCTCATTGTCACTCATTAAGCAGGGCTGTTGTGCGCGCTGTGGCTTGAGAGATCGCTCTCTCTCTCTCTCTCTCTTCTGGACTGCCGCGAATAGTAAAATTGCATCACAGACAAATTGTTTAATATTATTATTGTACAGAAATTGTTGATATTCAGCCCCGTTGCTCGTTTAATACTGGGTTTACCAAGCGGGAACAGTGAATGAAATGAAGCGAACAGCCATAAAGCCTAGTGTGACACGCGTAAACCAATGGTGTGAACATAATCAGATGTTTTATTTAAAAGAAAGAACATAGCCTACGTTTGTATGTAGACATAAGCAATTTTCACAATACAGCATAATTAATATTATTTTATTGAATTTGAATTAGTCATTTGAAGAGTAAAAAAAAAAATCAGTCAGTCTTAACGCAAGTTACAACCGACAAGTCGGTCGGACTAAAAGGGAAAAAAATAATAATAATTGGGTCGGCCCTGAAATTGACAGGGTCGGTCGGGTTACGGCAAACAAGAATATTTTTAACGATGGCCTTATATTGTATGGCGGAATACCATAAAAAGTACTTTTGAGCACTTCGACTTGGCGCAATCCGTCAATACAACCAACGTGACATGCGCCGGTAGAAGTAGTTTAGCGGAGTTGGAGAAGTAACAGGTTGTTGGATGCTAGTTTGTTTACAATCATGGTTAAAACGTGTATCGTGTACCTCCAATTGACTTTGTCAAGATTAAAGAAAAAATGTACAACTGCCGGGTTAATCATCGCTGCAAACGTATCGCTTGCCACGACACATGCGATTTGTCCAGGGTCTTCTGGATCTACACTGACCACCACCTTCGATGGCAATACCTGGTCCCATTCTAAACAGCACAGGCTCTCAATTTCGGTCGGCATCTGTTCGCAACAGTCACACTTGCACCACCAATTGCTGTTTGGCCGTGGTCTTTCGCCAGCTCCGGTCTGTTCTGGATCATATCTTTCTTCCCTCACGGTCCATAAGAGCTATAGTCATTTTTTCTTTCATCGTGACAAAGTCAATTGGAGGTACACGATACACGTTTTAACCATGATTGTAAACAAATTAGCATCCAACAACCTGTTACTTCTCCAACTCCGCTCAAACTACTTCTACCGGCGCATGTCACGTTGATTGTATTGACGGAAATGAGAGGGAGCGGGAGCCGGTAAGAGGACTTTTCACGAATGAAGGTATTATTGCGCCAAGTCGAAGTGCTCAAAAGTACTTTTTATGGTATTCCGCCATACAATATAGTCATCAACTTTAAACGCTTAGAAAAACACAACGTTTTATTTTTTGTCACCAGACTAGGTCGAGATACACTACTCGAGTAACTGTGTTTAAATAGGGATAACGAGGAAGTGTTTGGTGGCTTCTCTTTGTGGCCCATATTTAATGCACTGGGCTAAGCTAAGTGCTAACATAGTTTTGCGGCAATACAGAGCGATATAGTGCACGCACTGAGACGAGAGAGGTATGTATCAACTCGTCTTAGTTAAGGGAATAACATAGTTTAATATGAAAACACAGTGGAGTATCCCTTTAAGCAGGATTCACACTGTACGATTCTGGCCACAATTTGACTGTCTGAGACGTTTTGTGAATACTAAAAGATTCCTCTGATCCTAGGCCAAAATCTGAAGTCCTTGATTGCTAGTTTGACATGTTCACAGACATGTTCCTCCAACTAAATTCTGGCAGTGTCAGAGGTTTTGAGAGACAGCTCTGTGACTTATCCCATGACAAATCAAAAACCAATAGGAGCGTAGAACCTGATTGCAATTAATGAGGCAACAACAAACCACCACTTGCTCCACACAAACACACATCTGAAATTAATGACAACTGATATCCTACAGTGTGACATGGCTTACAGCGGGGCTCATGTTGATAGAGTCTGACAAGCAACAGTTTTAAAGGACTATTATACATCCTACAGTGTGAGCCTGGCTTAACAAAGTTTAAAAAATGTATGATGCTTGTAGTGTTTTATCTGTCCAGATGTTCTTCCTAATCAAACACACCTGATTCAACTATTCAGTTCGTGTGTGTGTGTTCACTACTCACTGCTGCTAATGTGTGTGCAGTAACTTGGATGGGTTAAATGCAGAGGACAAATTTCAAGTATGGGTTACCATACTTTTGCCTTTATTTCACTTCAAAGGGGCCTTTGAAGGGCTGTTTGTAAAAGCCACCAACTGGCCTGGCACTAGTAGTTTTTAGTTTCCGCTGATCCATGTGAACAGGGATTGTTTTGACATGCAAAAATGCAAAGGAAAATGTTTTCGTTTTTAGTACCTCATTGTCATACTAACATATGCATATAGGCTCATGACTTAGTATGAGGCACTATTTATAAAGCACATCTCATGATTAGCACTTGGATTGTGTACTTTTCTTATCCAAGTATATCGACAGTGTTAACCCATCCTACAGCGTAAATTCTGAAGATTTAATTATGTTCGGCACAAACTGAAGTTCAGCAAGTGCACAGCAAAAACTCCAGTGTTAAATATAATCTCCTGGGAGTTCATTTGGTTCCATACTTAAGAGTGTTAAAGTATGATGTTAAATGTTAAAAGAACACTCAAGCAGTGATGAAAGTTATGAGATAATAAAGTGATTAACTGAGTGATGATTGTTGAAGACACCTGATGATAAAAAACAATCACTGAAGGGGAAAAATCTAAAATGTTTCTGAATATGCTGTTTGTCACCATTGCTGAGATTCATAAACTGATTTCTCCTTGTTCATCTGGCTGTTATAACTCAGTTACTGTAGACAAAATCTAAATCTAATTTTAAAATGTTAAGAGTCAAGAGACCAACTAAAGCAAATGCTGGTTAAAATGTGTGATTTTCTCCTTCAGTGATTCTGCTTGTTATCATCCGGTGTTCATCAATAATGATCAATCATCACTCAATGGATCACTTAATAATCTCATTAATTTTAACACTGCTTCAGTGTTCATTTAACACTCATAACACTTTAATACTCTTAAGTTTGGAGACAAATGAACTCCCAGGAGAGTTACCACTTGAGTTTAACACTGGAGTGGTTGCTGTGTACAGTGTTTAAAACAACTCTGCATTAATTTGTTACATATACATGCTGAACCAAAAATATTCTGTGAAAATATTTTTACTTTTACATAAATGTGTCCCTGGAACACAATTTGATTCTGAAAAGGATAAATCCTCTAAACACCTTAAACACATCAAATAGATATTTTCAATATTTGTTCTATTCATTACTGCAAGCTTTGTGTATATGTATTATTGAGCTAAAAACTCCATATTTATTTAAACCCCCTCTGTGTGTCTAGTTCACCTAACAGCTGCACTCAGCTGGAGCACTTGACATTTTGTGTTTTCTTTCTTTCCCATTGTTATTTATATCCATGTGTGGCATTGACTGAGCCCTGAAACACATATCTCACTGACCTATACACAACAACACAAACTCCACTGAGACCTCACTTCATTTCAGCTGCTATCTGTAGATGGCTAATATAGATGTTCATGACACTTACTGCAGATGAGGAAGTATGCAGCGATGCAGGTGAGGAGAGAGAAGCTCTGAGCCAAAGATGCCACCAGACCGAAGATGCCCCCAAAGACCAGCAGCACCAGGCTGAGAGGCAGCAGGACCACGATGACCCTGTGCAAGTCTGAAAGACACAGAGAAGCCTTTATTACAGTGCACAAACTCAAGAGTTTTAAAGAAAGATGGAGTTCAGGGGCCAATTTGCCCTTTTTCATTATGTTTTTCATATTTCATTATGTTTCATTTCATATGTATTGTCTACATATCACATTTGTTGTTTTAACCAAGTAGAGGCTGACCTTAACAAGTATGTCACTCACTTTTCAATGCTTTCACTGCTTGAGGTAGATAACAATTCATTTAGAAGGACCCCAAAATTCAAGTTTTTGTCTTATATTTCAATATGATGTTACAGTTATAGTTAATACAAGTTAAAAATTAAGTTAATATTGTATTACATTTTAGACATATTATTGTCAATATTGTCTCTATTTTTATTCTATTTTGAGTTCCAAACAAAGCCAGATCAGAGATGTTGTGTATCTCTAAGCAACACAGTGGCGTTTTCATTCATTAATCAGTGTTTTAGAACAAATCAATGACTCAAAGTATTGCATTAAAAATATATTTCATATTACAATATAAAATAAAAATGCATTATATATATTTCATAGCATTAGGTTTATGCAATTGTAAATACATCTAAAAGCTATTTCTGTTTCACTTCTGCAGTATAAAAAATTATTTTGTTGATACTTTGGTAACATCCTATTTTGTTATCATGTCATTTTATTAGGGGCCATGGACTGAATGTGCGTAGGCACCTCTTGAAATTGTTGGCGGTCCTATTCATCTTCTTCTATCTAAAGTGTCACTCATGTCACTGATTTCCTTGGGTCAATACGATTCGATTGCACCGTATGTAATGTCATTTTCCATCATGTAAATCTTTCCGCCATTTTGAATATTTTAAAAACCTATTTTTTCGAACTTGTCCTAGAAGTTTGCCAAACCGTTCTTGAATCCTGCACAAACTAATTTTACATTGCGATTGCAAAAACAGACGTAAGGCTGTATCTCTGCATCGCTTTATCACATTCAGAGCAAACATGCTGCACATTGAAGCAGCGCCACCTACTGGTCCGGAGATACGAATTATTTTTATTTTTGCTTATAATATCTGAATGACTTGTCCAAAAATCAGTGGTCTCGATTAGATTCAGGGCATCATGCCGAGTCGACTAATATCTAATTTTCCCATAACGGGCTATTTTGGACGTCGGACATTTAAAATTTTGTACTAAAATGTTGTATTTTATGAACGCATGAACGTGTCATTACGAAACTCGTATGGGTCATCAATACGATACCCTAAAGGAGCCATATGCTAATACCCAAATGTCAAAATTTTGATAGTAAGTGGCAAAAAAATCCAAAGTCACCCATGAATAATTGTTTATGCTCTCATACATATAAATGTCTAACTCTAAAACTAAATGAGAATTTTTCACCAAATTTGACACACACACATGATATGTGCTCACTCTGAGAACACATAAAATAGCAGTGGAACTGCACCACTTGGTGGCGCTATAATAGAACAAAACAAGGACATTGCCATTTATTACAAAATAAAATATCTTGATATTAAATGCTACACTTTACGAATGCATTGTGGCTCTTCAGCTATCAGTTTAACCATAAGGCTGCTAACATGGTTTTGTGTGCTAATTCTTACACCCATGCATCTAATAAGGTTAGAAAATCCCTTACCAAAGGAAAAAATATCCTTGGAAAAGTTGTTCAATCGCTACTGCACTACTATATTCATATCACTACTGTGAATATTAAAGGGGTGATGAACTGAGAAATCAAATTTTCGTTGAGCTTTTGACATCTAAGAGGTCATCATATTATAAGAATATCCTGTAAGTTTCAGAACTGAAAACGACCTTGTTAGTCCAATAAAAGCTTTTATTGACACCAGCCTCAACAAACGTCTCGTTTTTGAAAGCGTGGAAGTATGACGTCAAAGACGAAGAAACCCCACCCGCTCATCAATGCCTACTTCAACACGGCCGGTTTAGCCCCGCCCACCGATTCGCACATTCACGCATAGGTAAATAAAAGCATACCTCATGATGACACACCGGAGCGAGCTACCAGCAATAAACATTCCGTTGACAAAATGTTGTGCCGTACCTGACTGTGGAAGAAGACAGTCGCTGCATAAGCTTCCTCTGGATTCCAATATTAGGAATGCCTGGTTAAAATTTGTTTTTAATGACGTTCCAGCTGATGAGTGTAAAACATTATCCGTATGTTCGCTTCATTTCACCGAGGATTGTTTTGTCAACAATTCGAGGCTGGATTTGCAGACCGATTAAGAGAAAAGAACGGTGATGTGCCGTCTATATTGGATCTGACAGGAATTGTGCAACACACGGACTCTGGGTCGAACATGTATGGGCGAATCGGTTGCCATTTGACAACATTGGACGTTTTCCCCCACGTGCATCGAGTCACCGATGGGTGAGTTAAACTCATTATAATATAAGAGGGAGAAATGAAGACGACACAGATATGCATTTTGTGTATGACCTAGAAGTATTTATTCAGCGATCGGCGGTTAAAGTTAATCTGTACGGAACATTGTTGTTGTACGGAACATGATTAGTCTACGTTACCTTCTATATTGGATCCAACTGGAGTGGTGCAACACACTTATGTGAGTAATATTTTTATTTTAGAAATAATAATCTTCTCGGCTAGCATTGCATTGTTACAGATCGTTTGATATCTAATAATTATGTGTATGTGTCTACAAGTATCCGTTGTATTCAAGGTGCTGTTGGTTCATTGTCCTGCGATTCGGGATCGGACTCTGGGTCAAACATGTATGGGCGAAATCATTCCGGTTGCCAATTTACAACAGTGGTTTTCAAAACAAATTCCCCCATGTGCACCGAGCGAAACCAACAACAGAGTTGAAGCTCATTATAATATGCAAAACTGTTATCCACTCACAGCAGTGGGCGTTTACTTCCTAGTCTTCAATGCGATACGCCCATAAAATCCGAGCATTTTTCAAGTAGGCTGAAAACTAGGGAAGAAAATAGCCCATAACTTATTCATTTTTATGTTTTTGAATGTAAAAACCAAGCGAACGTCATAAGTTGACCTCAGACAACAAAACAAAAACATTTAAAAAGCCAGTTCATGACCCCTTTAAGAATATGAAAAGCTTCAAAAGTCAGCTGTCCACGACAGGACTAACCAGCCAAGGTACAAAAAACACACAGCATAAAAAAATCAACTAATGTTTTTCTTTTTCTTTTTTTTGGGTCAATATCACAAACTCCCTAGTGTGACACTATCATCAGCTTGAATATCATGCTGGAAATACACCTCTTTAACAGACAGAGAACACACTAACCATAGACAACAAGCCTATTCCCAGTGCCATTCTCTGATGGTGGTTAATGTGCAGATGGCAGTTTCAGGGACTCACTTAAAAGGTGCTTCTCCTGCTCAGTGTGGTCAGGAGGTGTCCGTGTAGAACGAAATGTCATGATAACTGCCATTCTCTCCTGTTGGTGACATTGAAACACCATCAAGTCAAAGCTGTAAACACCTATAATGCTTCATACAGTTGACTGTGAATATGTTTTCTGGCCAATCTCTTTACAGCCTACAAGTTCAAAGCACACAATATAATTTAAAGAAGTATTTTTGTAAATGGAAAAGCAGCATTTGTGCAAGAGGGAAGACATCGTTGTAACAGAAATTAGAATTAAATGTAAAACACTCCTTTCATACGTCAAATTTAGTAACTGCCATCACAACGTGTGTAACATTAAACATTTACAGTTCTGTGATGAACTGCTTCTCTTTTTATTAGTCTCTCGTGCCATAAAACCGCTACACAATTGGACGAGACATTAATTATGTACATAATGGAGCCTCAGCCAGTGATGAGGACTGTATCTGTGAACATTTGAGAAATTACTTTCTTTGCCACCATTAGAACCATTTGGCAGTTTACATGCTGCGATAAAAAAAAAATTGAGGCACATGAAATGACTAGCTAAACAGTAAGAGAAAGGAATTGTGGTGACACCTATTATATATGAAACGTGTTACACACATTAAATGTCACTACATATTAGATTAATATGGCCATGAACAAATGCAATAGTATTTTAGCCTAATGTAAATGTATATTCATATGTGTATATCTGTGTATAGTGAGAAATGAGTCTGGATATGCACATTATTGGAAGAATAGAAATGTGTCCAGAAGCTGCACAATTAAATCGGACATAAAACTGAGCGTAAGTTGTGTGTGTTGAGCATCTTACCTTCATAAATCCTCCAGAGTCCGGAGTGAGAGCTGCTGTATTCCAGGCTGGAATTCGTCCCTTTATCCACATCTATAATGTACCAGTAATCAGTGGCGATGGACACGGCGAGCAAGATGAAACTGAGCAGCCCACACAGACCCGCACTGATGACTACTGTCCCAAAGTTCATTTTCATCAGCGCTCAAATCCCTCTTATGATTCAGTGATTTTGACCACCTGTTCCTGTCATTTGCAGTTCCTCTAAAGCCCAGAGTGTTTCGTTCAGACACATTAAAGCACATCATTCTGTCTTTTTTTACTCCAGTTGTGTCCAGGGTGAAGGAAGAATCAGCTCTCGGTACATGCTGGATGAAAAAACTCAGTGATTTTCCTCGGCATCTCTCCCGCAGAGCTGTATACGGAGTGAGAGCCTCTGAACACTGAATCTCTGAATGTTTCTCTCACCTCAGATTCAGCTGCGATCACTCACTGTGGTTCATTTGCTCACCTCTGCGACGAGGTTGTTTCTTCTCCATGTTGTGTAAATAGATTTCTCTGTATAAAGTGGCCTGTATCTTTTGTTAACCTTGCTTGATTTTGTCAGGAGAGAGAACATTCCTCATTTCAACAGGTGAGAAAAAAATGCATGCAAAAAATAATATATATTCATTTCCAGTACTGATATCGTACTCTGTTACTATCATAACCTTGGTTCTCTGAGAGTAGGGAATGAGTGTTACGTAGCTATACGCAGTGGGGAAACTTCTTTCCCAAGATTTATTGAAGCTTATATGTAAAATGCATTGAAACTGCACAGTGAGCACAGAGAGTGACTGACTCACTGACTGACTGTGCTGCAGCAACTGCAAATCCAATGGTGAAGGCGCCATTGACGTGTGCACCAATCAGCAATCAGTGCATAGACACACGCCTATAAAGGGAACCCAAATTTGCCTTTATAGCTGGTTTAAATCGGCTGAAGCGACAACTTACCATGTTACTACTTGTTACCAGGCTATGCAATTCTCATTCCCACTCTCAGGGAACTGAGGTTATGATAGTAACCAAGTACATTCCCTATCGAAAGCAGTCACTTCGTATTGGGCAGCTATACGCAGTACGGATACAATGTACAACACTGCACCATAAATAACTGCCTGCAACTGAAGCCCAACTGAAGATATCACATATAAATGACACCATTGGATCTAAATCATATAGTAATGTCACTAAGCTCGTACCCCGAAATAATATAGTAATGAGACCGTGATACCGTCAGGTCTGATATATATGGGCAAAAAACAGCCAAAGCTGATTTTTAGCAAGGGATAGTGTGCTTACGAACAGTGACCTGACACATAGATGAGACCGGACCTCACCGAGTCTAATCATACAGAAAGGACCTTCGCCTGTAGGGAAGGGACCTCCATATTATAGAACCTCACAAATATGGAGGGCGAGGACCAACCAGCCGCACAAATGTCCTGAATATGAAACCCAGAGGACCACGCCCATAATGAGGCCACACCTCTAGTCGAATGGGCTCTAGTGCCTATAGGGCAAGCCTGACCCACCGAGTGTATGCGAAAGAGATGGCATCCATTATCCATCTGGACAGCCTATGCTTCGTGACTGGAGATCCTTTGGATCGGCCACCGAAGCAGACAAAAAGCTGTTGCTTTCAAGACCTAACCAAGACCTAGACCTTTGCACTAGGAGGACTGGGTGTCCCAGTTCTCTGACCCGTTTGATGACCTGGGGGATCATGGAAATGGGGGAAACCACTCACTGGAAACCATTTAGAGGCCACTCTCTTAGGGGAGTGTTGTCTCAGAAAAGCATATCCGCACCCAGATTCTGAATGCCTGGGAAATGCGCTCTTCTCAGAGAGCTCAAGTTGGCTTGCTCCCAAATAAGGGGGTCTCTCGCCATGGACTACAGGTAGCGTGACCTGAGACCACCTTGGTGATTGATATTTGCCACCACTGACATGTTGTCCATGGAGACTAAGACATTGTGTCCTTAGAGGTTCGACAGAAATGCTTTCAGGGCCAAACAAACTGCTTTCATTTCCAGACATTTGATGTGTGAGCTCTGCTCTGTGCTTGACCAGAGGCCAGAGACAGCCTTGCCCTCGTGCAGCACTCCCCAAGAAGCGTCTGTAAAAAACACTTTCCTCCTGGAGGCCACCCCCATGGCAGTCCTGAGCCCACCAGGGAATCAGGGTCTGTAAACAACCGCGATTCACAGTAACGCGAATGCTCCCCTCTAACTTAGCTACAGCCTGTCAAAAGATAGCATGGCAACTGCTGATGCAGGAGATCCATCAACAGAACTTGAACCCCCTACTCTTTCATTGAACTCTTTCATCCAGCCGCACAAATATACATTCTTATATATTGACTCTTTCATATATATATATATATATACATACATACATACATACATCACACTAAGACTTTTTTTTTGTTTGCACTGTTTCTCCTTGTCTCTTTTGTTGTCATAGTCACAGATTTAATTGTATCTTTGTGTTCAGGTGTGTGTCTCATTATCTCCCCTATTTAAGTTCTGAAGACCCAACCCAAAAAGAAAAGGAAAGTTAAGTGGCGAATAGTTTGTTTTTGTTTTTTCAAAACTTGAAAAGAACTTTGTCTGCCGTTCGTGTTTTGTCTCTGTCTTTTTTCCGGTCTATCATGGACTTCCCTGTTGTCAAGCTGCTATGCCTTGTGCAGGGAGACACTCCCTTGAGGATCACCTGGAATAGTTTCTTGATCTTGAGCATCATACTACCTTCCCGGACGACTGCCTCTGCATGTTTCTACGAATTGGAGGGCAAGGAGGAGAACCCCATTCGGACCTTTAGTTAAGAGATTCTTCATCTGTCCCATCAGTCCCACCCCGCCTCCATTTCCCACCAACTTTTCCAACGATCTTAGAGTACTTATCCCTTATAATTGGACTGTTTCTCTCTCTCTCTCTTCAGCTTCGCCCTCAGCCACTCCTGCCACCCACTCGTCACTGTCTCCCATCATTCCCTCTGTATCCACTTCTCCTCACTGTAGTGCGGATACACCTCAGGCCAGCTGGGAACTATCTTCACCTGGGCAAGAGGGGGGCAGGACTCCGCAAACAACCTCGGCAGACTTTGCTCCTCCTCTACCCTTCACCCTGACTTCTGCGCCTACACTCCTGTAGCCAATGATTCCAACGTGAACCATCAGCCATATGCCCTCCCTTGTTCAGTTGGCTCCACCTGCATCAGACCTCGCCACACCTGCCATCCAACTTGTCCTCTGCTCTTCAGCTCACCACCCAACTGACTACGACCCGCTCAGCCTCAGGCTCCACCACCACTCTCAGTCACTCCAGTTCGCCCCCCAGACACACACTGCCATCGCAGGAGGTCGCAGCTACGTCTTAGTCGCCATCCACCTGCCCGAAACTCTTCCTGTATCCTCTGCCAGTTTCTCCTACTCTTCGCCATCTTCGCCACACCAGCATCACACCACTAATGCTGAGTTCAGACAGCATGATTATAGCCACGATTGAATTTACAGACAAATTGGTGCTCGATCACCGCAAGTGACAATCACGCAGTGTGAATGAGCAAAGACACGATCTGAGAGAATCGCAGACGAGTCGTCGACGCCCGTGAGATATTTGGCATGCTAAATATCTGAACCTTTCAGCGATTCAAAATTCTGCAGTGTGAAAAGTGTTCTGACTGAAACTACATCGGCGATTACCGACAACCAATGAGAGATCAAGATACAGAGAAGCAGGGAGTTTCGAAGGAAGAGTAATAGATCACATATCAACATGGCATTGTTTCAGAAAAAGGCTTCTTCTATTTGTACCCAAGAAATGGAAGAAAAATGAGTAGAGATTTGGCAGGAGCCGTTTCATCTGAGCTGTGTGTTTTCCGCCACTTCAAATGAAAGGAAACTACCAGATGATGTCATTATGATGGAATAGAATCAGTTGGACAGAATTCTAAATCAAATTCAGCGTGAGTGATCTTTCTTCTACTTACTTCAGGAGTCTGTGAAGAAGGAGAAAGACTTGCTGATGTTTCCCAGCCGCTTGAGTCACGTCAGTCCAGCTTCAAGGTCAGGAGACAAACAAGCCTTCTCTCAGATCAATCTAGAAGAATATCAGCGGATGAGTGTCATGAAGGTCACATATTTGAAGGTGAAGGTGTCTGAAGGTGTCTGGATTGACGGTGTCACATGAAGGTGTCTGGGTCACATATTTCACCCCCAAATCAACAGACATTTTATGTTACATTTAATAATGGTTTAAAGGAGTCATAACCTAGTAATACCTTGGATACCCACGCTCTATTATAGTCTTTCAGGCCCTTCTAAAAAAGAAAAGTGAAAAAAAAAAAAAAAAAACACAGAGCTCCTCTGACCCTTATTTCTGAATGCATTATGGCCTCGCAAGATCTGATGCGATATTTTGGCTGTCGTGGACGGTCATTATAATAATGCAAATGAGGGCCGCAGTGATTGGTGGCAGGAAGGAGGGGGCTTGACACTGCAGGTAACTTCAGCATAAGACCGCAACCTGTGGAATTCAACCATATGTGTTTGAGCCAGACTCTGAACTAGAGCTGGAAACGGAAGATATAGAGTCAATGGAAGGACGTTTACATCAACATGTCTCTGAATGGTTAATCAAGACAATCATTTTGACTGAGACATACATTCATCAGTAACAAGCTAAAACGTTTGTTGCTATTTTCACCCACATAAGTTTACCTTTTACATTAACGGAGATGTAGTCTACTTTTTTTATCAGCTTACAGTGGTTATAGAGATCAACGTTTGCTATCATGTGTTGTTTTTGCCTTGTTTCACGTTCACGCACTTCTTATAGCTGTGTTTACTTAGCTCTTACGGTGATTTTCTGAAGTAAAACTGACGCTTTCATCTTTTGTGTGATGTACAATAAACTTTATTAAACTCATCATCAGTTATATGTTTAATCATTTATTCAGGACCTGTCATCGAAACAGCAGACTTGTAGGCTATTAATAAATAATGGATACATTCAAGCAGATGGCAAATTGCGTTATAATAACCGTAATTAAACTACTAAACTATAACTTACCTGTTCCATCTCTATACAGCACTCTGACTCTGTAGAAATTATTGTCCGAACTCGAAATGAACGTTGTAAAGGATTCCATGTTTGGTGCAGACACCTAACGTTGAGCCAGTTGTTGGAACAGCATCATTAAAAATGAATTTCATCCACTGGTCCCTGGTCAGTGTGGTCCGGTTTTGGTAGAGAAAACACATTTGAATGTTGATTCTGGCAGCAGGGGTGGTAAAAGTACTCAAAAGTTATACTCAAGTAAAAGTATATATACTTAAATAAAATATTACTCCAGTAAAAGTAGAAAGTCCTCCATTCAAACATCACTTGAGTAAAAGTACAAAAGTATCCGATTTAAAAAGTACTTAAGTACCGAAAGTAAAAAGTAAACATTCCAATGAACTGTAAATATACATAATTAAGCAGAACAATTATTTTGAGGGGGGTTTGCAATTATTTAATTGAACAAATGATGAGATTACATCATTTTTCAGATTACTGCAATTAAGAATTTGTTAGATTTGCAATAATAAAAGACAATTACAGGAGATTTAAAGGCTGTTAAATATGTTCTATAGCACTGTGTTGTGTTTGTTACATTTTACTGTTTAGAAGATTGATCTCCTTTAAATCTCCTTTATAAATGCTTTACAAGGCATGAATACTCACTTTAGATGAGCTCACACACATAGTTAACTGACCACTAGTAAATGCTTTATAACTACCTGTATTTACTACATTTACTTAAGTGATCTTATGAATGACTGACAACTCTTAAATAACTGGTTTGTAAATAATGCTATACTTCATTTCAGGGGTTGGGCGTTATGGCAACAATATCATATCACGATTTTTTTTTTTTAGGAAAATCACGATCACGATTTTTTTATCACGATTCTTTTTGAAGTTTTACTATTTTGCAAGTGGATGTTCATTACAGCCAAACTAATGTCCCTATGTTAAAAACAAAGCCTTAGGTAACAAAAGAAAAAAGAAAGGCATACATTTAGGCCAGTGGCGAAGATAAAAATCTTCGTCATTATTTTCTTTGTTATTAAAAAAAATTAGACAAGATAAACATTACACAAATTAATATTCAAATTAAATAAACAGTGCTTTTTTTCAAATGCAGTAGGTGTATTTAACAGTAGCATTGAAGAAAGTAATTAAATGAACAAATATTAAATTAAAACACTACATAGACTTCACTATTATTGATTCTTATTAAAGCTACTATTAAAGTTCTCAGTCAGTGAGTGATTTTCTCCTTGTGTTTTTTTATTTTTAATTTTTTTTTTATTAACACTAAAGGGATAGTTCCCTCAAAAATGAAAAAATGTCTTAATTTATTCTCTCAAGATGTTTTAAACCCGAGTTTCTTTCTTCTGTTGAAAATAAAAGTTATTTTGAATAATGTGGGTAACCGAACAGTTGCTGGTCCCCAGTGTATAGTTTTTTTTTCTCTCCTGGAAGTTAATGGGGACCAGCAACTGTTTGGTTACCCACATTCAAAAAAAAAATCTTCTTTTGTATTCAGCACAAGAAAGAAATTAATACAGGTTTGGAACAACATTAGAGTGAGTAAATAATGACAGATTTATTTATTTATTTTTGTGAACTATCCCTTTAAGTAGGCTACAAGCAGCAGCACTATTTACTAGTGTCGCTTAGACCAGCACGCGACGCGTTTAATATAGACGCATATTACAACAGATTTTCTCTCAAATGTTTGCTTTCACTTTAGTCATAGCCAATTATTTTTATGTAAACATTGTGTGTATTTTACAGTATTAGCATAACAAGACTCGAAAGAGAACTTAGTCCAGTATTCAGGCGCTGTTTGACAGGCTTCTGTCTGCGAGCGTCGGGGGTTTGCGCTCAGGAAAGCGGACGTTAGAACAGCGCATCAGCACGTGAATTAAATGTTTAACCGGCAAGGCTTATGCAAATAATGAACTTTGGTGAATTGCAGTGTCCCGCACCGGACCTATTCATTAACGTGTGATGTGTAGGCTACGTCGCGTTGTAGGCTACAATTGAGACCGAGGCGCCAGAACTGAACTGATAGAAAGCACTGTAACACGGTCGTGGCAGGCAAAGAAGACATTTCAGCCGATAAGAATCTTACTTAACTTCAGTGAATTCAAACATATCCTTGAGATATGGCCATGGGTGATCCCTGTCGCGAATCTCGGGATCATTTCTGCTGACAGCGAGAGCTGCTACTGTTTCTGTGGTCATCATCTTCCACTGAACTGGCGAACTGAACAAACTGCTATGTGAGCGTATGCTGACAAAGAGCGTGAGCGCGTGCGTTCTTTTTTTCTAAAGAAAACCACGTTTTTCATTGGTTTGGAAAGCCAAGTGTAATAAATACTCGGAGCGGGCATGGGGAAATGTATCGGAGTAAAAAGTAAATTTTGCCTTTAATATTGTAGTGGAGTAAAAGTGAAAGTAGGTGCAAATAAAACATACTCAAGTAAAGTACAGATCCCCGAAAAAAATACTTAAGTAAAGTAACGAAGTATTTTTACTTCGTTACTTACCACCACTGTCTGGCAGTCAACCACAGAGCAACACACGTGTGCACTACATTTCCGCATCTTTCTTTGACTGAATATGAGGGGGAGAGGGACAGCGCGAGCTTCCTTCAGCATATGGGGTGTCCATATATGGTATATCCTGCCCCGTCTTTAACATCAGAGTCGGAGGGAGAAATTAAAATCTCGTATTTGAGTGCACGTGCACGTGGGGCTGATTTACGAACCCTGGGGTAAACAAACGCTTCACTTTTGAGTATCGGCTTCCCGGCCAATGTTTAATCTTTAGGCAATCATAACATGCATTGATTCTCGTGGAAAAGTGAAAATGACAGGTTATGACTCCTTTAAAAACAGGCTTTGTTTGTTGTGACATCATTTTCATCAGCTTTACACAAAAACCAGCTGTGCTCGTAGGACATGATGTTCCTCAGTGGATAATATTAGAGAGTGAACGATGAGGTGGTTTTTGTGGTCAGGTCGTCAGAAGAGTGTGTGTTGGAGGATCTCAGAGTCTCAGAGCTCAGAGCTGCCGAGCTCAGGCAGATGCTGAGATCCAGATGCAGACCAGAACATTTCTAGAGGAGTGTGTGTGTCCAGATCATGTTCACAGATGCTGATGCTCCTGTTCAGCGTGTGAGTCCATCACTTCTTCCTTCAGGCTGTGAGGTGAGGCTGACGGAGGCTCAGGATGAGCTGGAAAACTCATAGAAGAACAGCAAGACTCTGAAGTTCCTGGAGTTCCTCTGAAGATGACGAGTCCTTCAAACTGGAGGAGGCCTGTGTGATCATCCATGGCTTCTGCCATCGCTCCCAGAGAGCCGTGCGGGCAAGCAACACTGATGCTGACTGACTGTCTTCAAGTCAACTACCAAATCAAGTTGAAAATCACCAAAGAACAGTGCTGATCCTTTAAAAGAACCTGTTTTTCAGCCTTTTACAATATTAGATATCTTCCTTCATGGAGTTTCTCTGAAATTACTTAAAAGTTGTTTATATATATATATATATATATATATATATATATATATATATATATATATATATATATATATATATATATATATATATATATATATATATATATATAAATCCATACTTTTTAGTTTGAAGATGAATTTTGTAGGTTTGTAAAGACTTTCATATATATATATATATATATGACAGTCTTTATATAATCTACAAAATTTACCAACAACACATATAATTATGCTGATGTTTCCATCTATTGCTTAGATTTGTGCCAAATTAATTCTATAAAATACATTTTCTACACACACACACATTTTATCTTTCCCACAAAAGTCCACATTTCAAATGTTTGCTGCCACCTATTGATGAACAATTGCATGAAAATATTCAAGCTGTTTATCCTCGTTATTTTTCTAATGGAAGTTTATTAATGAAATGTTTACAAACAAAATATTCACTTTACTGAGTCATAGTGATGTTGTTTTGTTGGAAAAAGAATATGTAGGTTTCATACATTTAGACTGTTTTGAGAAGTCATGAGTTATCAAGTTTAAAATGAATGAAATTAAATCCATTGAAGTCAATGAAGTTCATACTGGTAATTCTCTTATTATGTTCTCATGAATTTCATCTAATGATATTCAAATAAATGTCTCATATTGATACAAATGTATCTTGTTCTTGCATCACAAGGTTTTTGCTCTAGTTCCTGAACAAGACTTTAAATGTGAAAGAATTTCTAATTTTTTAAATAATAAAAATGGGTTAAAACTTTTGTGCATTCACTCAATAATGAACGGTTACTGATTAGATGTAATATGGTTTCTGATGAACAAATATTAAGTTATGAGTGTATTATAAGCTCACGTTTCCTCCGGGTCCAAACACAGTAAATGATGAAGTGAAACTCATGATGGAGGACATGAACCTCTGAGCTTTTACTTTACTTACAGGAAACATATGATGATATACTTCAATGATAATCTGATGTTATATGTAATAATTCAAGATCCCAAAGCAAATCTGCTGAAGTAAAACTGTGTGTGTGTGTGTGTGTGTGTGTGTTTACAGATTTAATGCTGATCTCTGATAATCTGCTGTGTTTTCAGTTTATGAAATGATAAATGATCAGAATGGATGTTCAGTGTAATATTTGTAAATGAGGTGAATATAAAATAAAGTCTAAAATGTTTGTTCTCTTACGAGAGGTTCTCACGTATTGGGTAAGCTAGCTTACGTCTACGGGAAAGATTAATCTTTTCTGAGAAGTTGAAGCCAAAAAATTATCCTTTAATTTTGTATCCATTGTCAACACAGTTCACTGCAGCAGACCATGAGCGGGCTAGCTAGCAGCTCCTTGGTTCGCTCAGGGAGAACTGCTACAGCCTATGAGGGAACTCGGTTGAACCTCGTGGCCAATGAGAAGCAGACACGCTCTCATTTGCGTCAGAGCCCGCCAAACAGGCATCAGCCCGAGTCTATAAATAGGTGAGTTTCCCGCTGTTTTCGATTTTCATCAATTCAGCGAGGCTATACGCACCTGCTGATCTCCGAGAAGAAGCTCGCATCACGGTTCGAGAGAGACATCTCTTAGCGAGCATGGACAGAGTCTGAGGAAGCCGGGCCGTCTTCGGACACCTTCAGCCATCCTGCGAGCTAACGCCTTCCGTCGACGTATACTTACATTTGTATTTTGCTTGTGTAATTTCACAAAAGAGCAGCAAACGTCTTTTTAAAGATGCATCCCACACCAGTGGCTCATGCCACTCCCCTCAGGAGCTGGAGTCCTGCGCTGTATGAGGGACGAGCCGCTTACAGCTGTGCCGACCGCGGCCAGCTTTCTTTACTTTACAAGAGAGGTAGCTTGCCCCCGCGCATAGCTTCACCAAAAATGGGGTTATGGTGTGTTAGTCTCCACCGAGGCTGGACCTGTTCGCCACTGTTCACGCCCTCTCATCTGCTCGTACTTTTCTGCTTGTGTCTCAGTGGTAAAACACAAAGCTTTCGCGCCAGAGACCCGTGTTCGAGTCTGGCTCTTGCAGATAATTTTATGCACGACATAAGAAACGAGCGTGTTTTTTAGCCCGCCGAGGCAGGTTAGCACCCATCTCTAACGTTTCTCTTTCCTCATTCGAGCGGCTGTAAACGCCAGAGACCCGTGTTCGAGTTTGCCTCTTCCAGATAATTTTATGCAGCTCTGAGCTTGCGGCCGCGCTCTCCCGCGCACATGCGTCAGCAGCGACATGAGAAACGATTGTGTTTTTAGCCCACCGAGGCCGGTTAGCTCCCATCTCTCTAACGTTTCTCTTCCTCGTTCTAGCGGCCGAAAATGTCTATATCTGCAGCAACGAGCCTGTTATAACATGAACGCCTGCAATAACGCCGACAGATTTAGATTGACGCCAATGCTGTTCAAGTGTAATAGGTGCCCACACCCCTGTGCTCACCCATTTAAAAACTCAGCATTCCCGTGTCTAACAGAGCCCACTCTCTTAGCTGGCTATGCTGCTAGAGTGTTATCTGTAACAGATGTGCCCACGACCGTGCTCACATCTTCTTTCTGCCCGCTCTATTACACGGCCAGGTCGCACGCTTCCCAGCCTCTTCAGTCTCGTGCCCGCTTGCAGCGCTCACGTTTCTACATGCACGCGGCCCCGCGCGCGTCACAAGTGCAGCCTTTCAGGCTATATATAGTCTCTGCCGCTTACAGCGCTCACGTTACTAACACGCACTTGCGCGCGCGTCACTTGTGCAGCCTGTATCAGGCTAAAATGCAATCAGGCATAAGTGCATAATGTCTGGCTTACGCCAAACATGCTATAAGTGTAGTATATGTGCCCACAGTTCAGTGTTCACTCCTACACACAAACACCACAACCTGTGCCCGCGACCACGCTCGCTCATCTCACCGTGACTCGCTCCCCATTCACATTCTCGGAAGTCACTCACTAAACAGCCACTGGCTGTCTGCGAGCCGTCACGCACAAGCACTGTAAGCTCACTTGTTCAGCCCGCTATGTGTATACACATACATGTGTATGTATACACACGCTTTTTGTGTAGAATTGTAGCCCACAATCCTGTGTTCGCCCATACACAAAAGCACCACACTCCCCGTGCCTCTGTCAGAGCCCACTCTCATAAAGCGGACACTGCCCGCTCGAGTGTCACAGTTCATAAGCGTGCCCACGAGCCGTGCACGCGTCCCTCCTCTGCATAAAGCCTCTTGTGTAGAAAAATGTGCCCACTATCCAGTGTTCACCCATACACAAAAGCACCACATGTCCCGTGTCTCTCTCAGAGCCCACTCCCATAGAGCGGACACAGCCCGCTCGAGTGTCAGAGTGCATAAGCGCGCCCACGAGCCTGTGTGCGCGTCCCCCTCTGCCCGCTCTCTTACACGGCCCATAAACTCCTCTTTGAGTGTAAGTCCCGTTGCCTTAAACATTCTAGCGTGCCCACACACTGTGTCCAGCCCGCTATGTGCAACAATCAGGGCGATATAGCCATTCACCCGCTAGCGTCGCGCTTCTAAGCGTGGGAAGCTATTCCGGGAATCTCCCCATGGGTGCTAAGCACAATAAAATACAGCTATCTGTTACAGTTCCGTCGCCGCCCTCCACGCTTTCGGGTGCGGCTCGAAACTACAGTGATTTCAGAAGCAACAAACACGCTTCGCTCAGAGATAGAGAAGCTTTTGTGCAAAAAGGCTATAGAGAGAGTTCCGCCTTCTATGAGCGAGTCGGGGTTTTACGGCCGTTATTTTCTTGTCCCCAAGAAAGACAGCAGCCTCAGACCGATCCTAGATCAATACACAGTCCTCCCGTTCGGCCTATCTTTAGCACCCCGTACGTTCACAAAGTGCATGGATACGGCGCTCGCCCCCTGCGGAGCCAGGGGCTGCGAATTTTGAACTATTTGGACGACTGGCTGATTTTGGCACAATCACAGACGGAGCTACTGTCTCTTCGTACAGTTCTCCTCGACCATCTGAACACCTTGGGTCTCTCTGTCAACTGGACAAAGAGCTCGCTTCAGCCCAGTCAGACGATTTCCTTCCTGGGAATAGATCTAGACTCAGTGGCTATGACGGCTCGCTTATCTACACAGCGTGCGCGCCGTGTTCAGCGTCTCGCCGCATCCTGTCAGATGGACACCCTCACGCCTCTGAAAACTTTTCAGAAGGCGCTGGGTTACATGGCCTCAGCCTCCGCAGTGCTTCAGCTGGGTCTACTGCGCATGCGCCCCTTCAGCTTTGGTTGAAGAGCCGTGTGTCTCACCGTGCGTGGACCACGGGCCGCCAGCTGATCAAAGTTACGCAGACCTGTTTCTTGGCTCTGCAGCCATGGACAGTGGCAGAATGGTTTCAGCGGGGCATTACCATGGGAACCGTCTCTCGCCGATAAGTCATTTTCGACAGACGCATCCAACTCAGGTTGGGGTGCGGTCTGCGAGGGCTCACCGGCCTCTGGCCACTGGTCAGTTCAAGAGAGCTCCCTACACATAAACTGTCTGGAGATGATCGCGGTCGAGAACGCGCTCGCTTTTCCTCCCGCGCATTCGGGTCACCACGCATTGATCCGCTCGGACAATGCGGCCATAGTCTCCTATTTCAACCGTCAGGGCGGTGTCAGATCCAGGAACCCCTTCCTGCTGACGAAACGCATTTTAGTTTGGTCCCAGAGCCACCTGCTCTCGCTAAGAGCGACGCACGTGCGCACGGCGGCGGCCAGCTGTCCAGGAACCTCATCCTTCCGGGAGAATGGTCCCTGCACGTTCAAACAGTCCAGAAACTGTGGCGAATATTCGGCAGAACAGAGGTGGATCTCTTCGCGTCAGAGGAGAACGCTCACTGCCCAATACTTTTCTCAAGAGCGAGGACGCGCTAGCCCCAGGAGTGGCCCAGCCGCCCGCTCTCAGACATTCCCTCGTCTCCCTGTTACCACAGGTTTAACAGAGGATCAGGGAAACACGCCGACTCGGTGCTCCTCATAGCCACGCGTTGGGGAGAGTCAGACTTGGTTCCCGGAGCTCGCTCAGCTGTCGCAGACAGCCCCGTGGCCCATTCCAGTCAGAGCAGATCTCCTCTCTCAAGCTCGCGGCACGATCTGGCATCCCCACCCTCAGCGCTGTGGCGCTTCATGCACGCGGGTGATCAACAACCATCCGTTGCTTTGCCAGAGGGAGGGTTAAACATCGATCATGAAATTCCGGCCAGAGCGGCTTCTACTAGGAAGCTCTATGTGTCAAAATGGTCTGTGTTCTCAAAATGGTGCACCGACAAAAAACTAGACCCTCTAGCAGTGCGACGTGTCGTCTTTGCTTGTCTTCCTTCAGGAGATGCTGGATAAAGGACAGGTCCCCATCCACTCTCAAGGTTCACGTGGCAGCTTTCTTGTACGCGGCAGCTCTCATCTCGCTAAGAGATGTTCGCTGAACCCCGACGCGCTCAGTCTCTGGGCAAAAACGAAGCTAGTCATCCGCTTCCCTCTGGGGAGCTAGAAGGATGAACCCTCCGCGCCCCTTCGGTTCCCCAATTGGGATCTTTCTATAGTTCTCGAAGCTATGAAAGCCCCCCGTTCGAACCGTTAGAGTGCTGTGGACCTAAAATACCTCTCGCTATAAAAAACCGTTTTCCTGATTTGCCCGCTCATTCAGTAAAACGCGTGTGGAGACCTTCACGCGCTCTCTTCTAGCACTGCTTGTCTTGAGTTTCGACCCAATGACTCCATAGTCATCCTCAAACCTAGACATGGCTATGTCCCCAAAGCGATTGGTACCATGTTCAGGGCTCAGGTTATTTCCCTATCTGGCTCTACCCGCATCCGATAACGAATGTGACGCCAATCTCCTTTGTCCGGTTCGGACTCTGAGATTGTACACTACACGCGCTGCCGCGTTCAGACGCTCTGAGCAGCTTTTTGTTTCGTTCGGTGGGCGCACCAAGGGTCTGGCCGCCTCGAAACAGACACTATCCAGATGGATTGTGGACGCTATTGCTTCTGCTTATGCATCAAAAGACCTGCCATGCCCTCTGGGCATCAGGGCTCATTCCACTAGAGGCATGGCCTCATCGTGGGCATGGTCCAGTGGCATTTCCATTCAAGACATATGCGTGGCAGCGGGATGGGCTTCCCCTTCCACCTTTGTCAGATTTTACAATCTGGAAGTACCCGCCCTGCAGGCAAAGCTACTAGCAGCCTAGTATGCTTCAGCTCTTATGTTGAGCTGCACTATTGGGAGTCACACTCATACAACCGGCGTGCCGCTCAGTCCTTCCCTCATGTGCTTATGTACTACACTATCACCGGCCTACTTGCTGGCCCTTTTATGTCACAGACATTATGTTCCCGTAGCAAAAGCTAGCTTACGCGATACGGAGAACCTCACGTAAGAGAATGAATCGATTACCTCAACGTAACCTCGGTTCTCTCTCTTCATTCAATGAAAACCGGAAAACAGCGGTAACTCGCTGTTATAGACTCGGGCCACGCCGTCTGGTGGGCTCTGACGCAATGAGAGCGTGTCCGCTTCTCATTGGCCACGAGTTCAAACCAGTTCCCTCATAGGCTGTAGCAGTTCTCCCTGAGCGAACCAATGAGCTGCTAGCTAGCCCGCTCATGGTCTGCTGCAGTGAAATGGAAGCTTCAGCATTAAGTTCTGGCAGGAAGACTCACTAATGATCAGAATGACTCACTGCCAGATCGTTGTGTCACTAATTACCTTCTCATCTATCCAATCGTGTCTAATGCTTGCAGTATAAAAGACCTGTACTTACACATGTTTGAGTTTGCAGATGCTGATGCTTTCATTGATACTCTCGTTCAGTCGCCAGCAACATGTTTCAGGACACGCATTGTTTACTAATTGAGTTCGGACGATGGATATGTCCCGCCGTATTTCCTGCTACACGTCGAGGTTCCCGCGTTCAGCGCCGCATCTCCCCGTATGCACCGTGGTCTTCGGAGAGTTTTCGATCAGCCAAGGCCTGTCATGAGAAATTGTGCTCCTTCAGGCCTAAAACGCCCTGGGTATAACCAATCCGTTCAATTTTTGTCATCAAAAACCTCAACAGCGTCAGCTCAGCCAGGATAATCCGGCAGGAAGGGAATGTCATGCTTAACAACCTGCCCAGCAAAGGACCTCGCTGTCTGCACGGGCGCATTATCCCGTTAATCACCGATCCACGTACATGAATCAACAACTCTGCAAGTCACGAGAGGCGATCTTCTCTCGCTGGTTCAAGTTCAAGCTCCATTTCCAAGGCTTTCAAGTCAGTTTTTCAAGTTTTGGTAGGCGCTCCACCAGCCACTGTTAATATGTTCCCTCTATCATGATTAAACTTCATCCAGGTAAGTATTCTCCTTTGTTTTCTACACAAGCGGCAGAGTTCAAATTGGAGTTTACGGTGACGTGGCGAACGTGTTTATAATTTCCTGATCTGCAGACTGCAATGGTGCCGCGATAGCTCGCCTTTAAAGGGGAAATGTTCATAGCAAGTGAAGCAAGTTTCGCGTTCGATATTCCACTGTACATTGATCTAATAATATCAGCCACAGCGTTGTAGATAGCGCTCTTGTGGACAGTTTGCAAATACCTACTATCAACTGAGTAACTGATTTAATAGTAAATGAATGAATGAATGAATTAACCTGAGTTAAAGGGAAGTTGTTCATTTGGCTGTTATGCAGACTGTAGTGGATATTTCTACAATGGCAGTTAATTACATATTTGCTTAAGTGTTGCAATTTCACATACAACTATTTCAACATATTTAGGCCTACTTTAATTCATTTATAAGTCCCTTAATGAAATTAGATCTACAATATTGGAAATTGTACAATCGCTGTAATAATCAATCTTTCATGGCGACTACTTAATCCATATGTTTTATAGAAATATTTTATGGGATGGGTATTTCCACATTAATGTACAGAAATGCAGACTAAGGATGCTCTTGTCAAAAGTTACATATACTAAGCATAAACCGCTTACTCAATATAACTAACAGTCACATTAGTTTTTTCAAGTCAAAGGAGACTCAAGTGGCATTGTCTTTGCTCAACTGTATGATTTACATGTTCATGTATCTTTCTATTTAAGAGTCTCAACTGTTGTGGCCAGCGATCTCCCAGCCATGAATGGGCCTATTTCTGCAAATAGCAACTTGGGATGCCATGTCAGGCATCTGAGAAAAGGATTCTATGCTCAAGAGACAACATAATCACGTATCATTTAGGTAATGATAGTAGCTTTGGAGTTCGCGCCAAGATGGCGTCTGAGTAGCTGAACTGTTTCTGTCTCGCATAAACTTTTGTGCAAAACTTCAGTCTATTTTTTCCTTCCTTGATTTTTGCGTTGCTTCTACAATTGTCTTTATGTTTTGAATGATGCTACAACGTTTTTAAGCTGGAATTGAGAATATTTGCCTTCTGAGACTGTTAAAATTGAACGTACTGTCGTGGCCTGCCGGTGCATTGGTGGAACTGGCAGTTACTGAAACATAACCTGAGATAAATGGAAGGAATGGCAGAAAGTGTGAAGCCGAAGCGTGTGCATGATTATGCTAAACTCACCCGAAGTCGAAGAAGATGTAAGCATGGATTACTTGCAATCTCCAGACACCCCGAATCAACAGCCCTCTTCCAAAGATTCGACGGCAGGTATCTGATCCTTTAGATTGGAAATACTAAATGATATACTGAAGGCGATTGAGAGGTTGGAAAAAAGCAGGATGATTCATGGAGAAGCTCAGTGGAAATTGAAAGGTCTGCTATGTGCAATTCGACAGCATGATATCCCAACTCACCGGCCAAAGTTGATTCAGTTGCCGACAAAACCAGAGGGCTGTAGCTAAAACTAACGAACTCAGGTGTTCAAGTCAGCAGGCTGTGGTCACTGAAAACAAACAACTGTGGGAAAAAGCTGAACGAACTGGAGGCATGTGGAGGCGGTGGAATGTGAAAATGTCTAGTATTCCGGAAGAGGCAAGAGAAGAACGTGAAATGATCGCAATGGATATTGTTTCCAAATATCGCCAGGGATTGAGAGACGTTCTTCAGACTTCCATTGATGTTGCACACAGAGTCGAGCCCGAAAACAGGAGGCGAGTCCACGCAGGATTATTGTGCCAGTTTTTGTCACGCACTCATCGGGATCGCATCTGAATGGACACGAAAAACTCTGAAGTTCTCAAACAGAAAGGCATCAGAAATAACAGAAGATCTGACACAACAGCGAGGGAGGCACGGAATAAAGCTGTGGCCGTTGGTAAGTCAAGCCAGGAAAGATGGAAAACAAGCTGGGTTAAGAGGATCGGTTGCCATTATTGATGGAAGAAGATTACAGCGGATAATATGTGAATCATATTAACGTTTGCCTTCTTTCACCCAAAAAGTGACATTGAACCTCAGATAGTAGGCCTATGGATGTAACCTTTGCAAAGATGGTGTCCTTTTTGTTCTCTCATGTCATTTCCTTTGTAACGTTGGCCTATTAACGTTAATTATTTTATAGGTTTCATATTTATCCAAGCCATTTGATGCTTGGTGTGGAAGGTTAAATAGATAAGTTTTCCACTTTGTTCCTTCTCGCATACTTAACTCGTTTGATTGTTCCTCAGATTGTTCCTTTTTTGTTTTTTTTGTTCCTAAATGTCTTTTAACTTTTCTTGTTTTTTCTCTTAATGTTCGGAGGATCGCGATCTTACTAAACGAAAAGCTTTATTTTTATTTTGTCATTCTAAAAAAGAGATGTTTATTTTCTACAAGAAACTCATTTCTAGTGTTAATGATGAGTCTTTTTGGTCAGCACAGTGGAGAGGTAAAACTTTATTTTCACATGGGTCTACTCACTCAGGGGAGATGTAATTTTATTTAACCATAATTTTAGTGGTAAAATTCTTGAGTCACACTTTTCCTTCAGAGGGTAGGTGGATAATGGCTGTTGTTCAGTCTGGAGAAGCTGTTATTATTTTGTGTAATGTATATGGCTTTAATAGCTCTAACTTAAACCATATTCTTTTCCAATCTTTATCTACAAAATTACTTGCCTTTAAGTCGAAGTTTCCTTCAGCAGCATTTATTGTGGGAGGGGATTTTAATGAAGCCCCTGATCTGCACTTAGATAGGTTCCCCCCAAGACTTAATGTTAAAGGAGCTGTATGTAAGAAATTTATTTAAAATAATCATAAAATGGCCCTGATATATCACTAGACATTAAGAAATCATGTTCATTTCAAATACTTATATCACTGACAACAGTAGTCCAGCCAGGATGTTGTCATTTAAAAGTAAAGTTGCAGCCCTCAACTGATGTTGATGTTGTCATGTTGTGTTTTGGTATGATGCTCCACCCTCACCGAATCTACCAGTCAGCCACTACAAATGTGTCAGATAAAAAAAATGTTGGATCCTGCTGCCTATCTGGCAACCTTGAGTCGGGGAAGGGATACACTGCTCTACGGTATTTTGAATGTTATTGCAGTACCAGTTTTGGCCACAATCTTACATACAGCTCCTTTAATTCTCTTAATTTAGTAATAAATGATTTTTGTAGCAAGCTTTCTTTGTTGGATGGATAGACCTTTTAATAGCTCCTGTACAAATTTCTCCTGCCCCTCTAACTAATTAGTGCATGTATCTGAAATCTTGAAATATCTGACAGCTCGTAACAGTTTTCAGAGACGTCCAGGATACTGGAAGAGTGAACACTTCGTTTTTGCAACTTCCTTCATATTTGTTCAGGCATTAAGAATATTATTGAGAAATGTAAAGTTAATTCAGATTCTGCTATTGCAAAGTGGGAATTTTTTAAATACGAGTGCCGAAAATTTTCTATACAGTTTGGTAAACGACTCTCTAAGGCAAAGAGTTCGAGAAGCTCTGCGATCATAAAGGAAATAAATAATATTTTATGTCTGTCATCTCCCAGTGAACAGGACACCGAGAAGTTGCATTTATTGAAGGAAGACCTTGATGTTCTGTATGCAGAAAAGGCCAAAGGTGCATTCATCAGATCAAGAGCAAAATGGCTAGAATTTGGAGAAAAGAACTCTACATATTTTTTTAATTTAGAAAAAGAAGAGGCGAGTTAAAAAGGATCTCAACCCTTAATATTAATGGTAATCTCACTTCTGAATGAAGGCAAAATTTCAAAATTTGTATCTGACTTTTATCAACGACTTTATACTTCTTCTTTTCATTCTGAATTTGCAAATATATTTTTTTTTTGGAGGTGGATCCTTTTATTTCATCTATAAGTGAAGCTAGTCAAGCTGTTTGTGAGGGAGAGATAACTATGGAAGAACTAGACATTCTAATTACAAAGACCCCACTTAATAAGAGTCCGGGCCCTGATGGGTTATCCATTTTGAATTTTATAGATCATTTTGGAATGATATAAAATATTTAATCTTAGATTTTTTTAAAGAATGTTTGAGTCGGAGGGGAACTATCTGCATCGGTGAAACAAGGGCTTATTACCTTAATCCCTAAACCAAATAAAGATAAATTTTTTTTAGATAATTGGCGCCCTATAACTTTGCTTAATTCTGATTACAAAATATTAGCTGCAGTTTATGCTAGGAGACTAAAACCCTGCTTAGAAGAAGTTATCTCACTCACACAATCTGGCTTCATGAAAGGTTCGACACATTTCAAATAATATTCGTCTTGTTTTAGATCTTTTAGATTATTCTGAGTTAGTTAATGATGATGCACTTATCTTGTTCTTAGATTTCTACAAGGCATTTGATACAGTAGAGCATACCTTTATGTAATGATTACGGCTTCGGTCCAAAAATTTATGAAAACTGTTCAGACCCTGTATAAAGACATCAATAGTAATGTATCCTTATCTAATGGGACTTCACCACGGTTTGTCATTAAGAGAGGCATCAGGCAAGGCTGCCCTATTTCTCCTTTTTTGTTTCTGTTGGTTGCAGAGCTTCTTAACCTTTATATAGTGAACTGTTTGAATATCGAGGGCATCCAAATTGCAGACCGCACTATTCTAACCAGTCAGCTGGCAGATGATACATGCATTTTCCTGAAGGATAAAAGACAAGTCCCCATTATATTAGAGGCATTAAAAAAATTCTCAAATGCTTCTGGTCTTTTTGTTAATCAGAGTAAATCAGAGATTATGACAATTAATCATTCCGCCATGCCAGATATATGTGGAATTAAAGTAAAAGAAAAGGTTAGATATCTTGGCATTATAATTAATAAATCTCCACATGAAAGAGTTGAAAATAACTTTACTACGTGTTTGCATAAAGCAAAAATGATGTTTAATTGCTGGTCTCAGAGAAACCTGTCTATCTATATGGACGTGTTCTGCTTTCCAAAGCTGAGGGAATCTCGATGCCTGGTATATCCTGCTCTATCCTTGTATGTTAACTCTAAAATGTGCACAGATATTGACAGGGCCATATTTAAGTTCATTTGGAAAAACAGGACTGAATATATAAAACGAAAAACGATTATTAGAACTCTTTCGGAGGGTGGGCTCAACGTTCTTGATTTCAGTACTCTTAACACCATTTTTAAAATTAACTGGATAAAACACTGCTTGGCCCAGAGTAACTCCATATGGTTTTATATCCCAATTTGTTTTTTGAAAAGTGTGGAGGGTTAAAATTTTTATTATCATGTGACTTTAAATGTAGTAAACTTCCCATAAAATTATCGAATTTTCACAAACAAGCACTAGATGCATGGAAACTCGCCTTTAAACATAATTTCTCCCCTCATACATGTATAATATGGAATAACCAATATGTATTATCTAAAAAGAAAAGTATATATAAAAGAGAATGGTTTGATAGAGGAATTATCTTTATTTCTGACTTATTCAACTCTAATGGTGAATCTATAACTATCAACAATTTCTTGCTTTCTCAGGGATTGAATCTACTTGTAGAGACTACTCGTATGATTGTTAAAAACATTTCTATTAAATTAATTCATCTTGTGAAAGCGCATCTCAGTTACAACTCAGTGTTGCGGCAGATTCCTAAGACTTGTTATTGGAGGTGTGAATATTTTGGATCTGAAGTGTAATAATTCTTATATCAGAAAGTGTCTAAATCAAGATGTAAGTTGCTACCCTAAAGCAATTCTAAAATGGAAACAATTCTTTTCTTCTATCCCCTCTTCTGAGACAATCTGGTCTGCAAGTAATACATTTTTACTGCCAAACAAGGTCAAAGAAACTCATTTCAAAATACTACATAGGTATTATCCCTGTAATGCTTTTCTTAATAAGTTTAAAAAGACTTCTCTCCATTATGTTGTTTTTCGTAATCTTGGCTCTGAAACTCTATTACATTTATTTTGTGATTGCAAATATTCTGAAGACTTCTGGAAGCAAGTATCTTTGATGTTTTTTGATACATTCTACAAAATAATCAGAATAGATGAGGCAATGATTATCTTCTTAGATTGTAATACTGGCTCAGACTTAATTGATAACACTTTAAAGTTAATAATTCTTCTTGGGAAATTTCATATTCATAAAGCCAAAGTAATGTCTATAAAACCCTCTTTTAATTTATTTTGTAAAGATGTTAAAATGTTCCATGACTCTCTGAATTCAATAACTAGAAATAAGAAGTGCATAAAAACATCTCAAATTTTGGAAAAAATAGTTTGTAGAATTTAATGTTTTATTTGTACAATGTAAGATCTGTTATGTGTTTTCCATTATGTGTTTGTCTATGTTTAATGTAAAATGTCATTAAAAGCTTTTATGAAAAAAAAAAAAAAAAAAAATGATAGTAGCTTCTTGACAGGACAGTCACCTTACTTGAGGTAAGTACCAGATTTAGAAGTCAGATCTAGCCGGTTTCTCATTAAAAAAAAAAAAATAATCAAAGGGTGCATGTCCAATCTCTGATTCGGTTATTTAGATCAGTAAAGACTAGATGAATCTTCTAAGCTCACTCAAGGTTCGTTTTGTCCACTTTTAAGTCATTCTATAGCAGTCATTAGCGTCCTTAGGGATTTGGCGTGGTCACAAAATATATTATCATTGATTGCTAACAAAGCATGGTTGTCATCAAGGCAGATCTTATTGTTAAGACATCATGCCGTTCCTGAGACATTAATTTGGCTATCAATTGTCTAAATTTCATAAGTTAAGGTTGGATAATTCCTGCAATAAAAGCCATAGCTATGCGGTTTCAGCTCTTTCATTACAGGCTTTCAGATGGCTTTTGGCCTTCAGCAACCCGAATCCATCACCCTGCCCTCCTCTAACAGAGTTTGTTAAATTAGTAATGTTTTGTCTCTTTTTCAGATTCCAGTTTTCACATCCTGATCACAGGCGGTTTTCCCTCCCTTGTCTACAATTACGAATGGTAATTTAATATATTTTTTCATTCATAGTTGCTCAAGAGGCATTCAAATTCAGGTAAGTATTTTAATACTAATTATCAAAGTCTGTTCACCGTACCCTCTCTTGGTTTGCTACTCAAGGCATGGCCAAGACCTGGAGTAAACCTCGGACAAACGCCTGCCAATCACTTTGTATCACAAGATGTGTTTAATTGTGCTCCTTTTCGCAGGATATTTACAATATCACAGATAATTTTGAATAGCGTGTTGAATGTGGCCCTTGTCTTTGTGTGGCATTAGTAGCCGTTGTGGTATTCGATCCCAGGTGGCCTCATGGAAAAAAATATATATATATATATATATATATATATATATATATATATATATATATATATATATATCATGATATATATGTTCCGTGTAAGTCTATGTGCACCGATGTCAGCCTAATGTGGCCTTGTCCCGTGGTCTTGTGGCCTGTTACTGGCATGGTTCTGTGTGGCCTCAGTGGCTGTGTCTCGTTGGCCTTGTATGCGATGTGGCACTAGTAGCCTGTGGCCCAGCGGGCCTCGTCTCTGTGCGGGTCTCAAGGCCTTGTGGCATAATGTTGCCTTGTCCTATGTGTGGTCTAAATGGTCTTGTGGCCCTTATGGTCTTGGTTCTGTGTGGCCTGCACGCCGGTGTCCCTGTGTGACCTCGTCTCAGTGTGGGCTTCCGGATCTCACGGCTCTTGCAGCCTCATTCTATGTTCAGTGTGGTCTACTGTGACCGTGTAGCCTAATGTGGCCTTGTCCCGAGGCCTTGTGGCCAGTTATGGCATTGGTTCTATGTGGCATAAGGCCTTGTCTATGAGTGGTTCTGTTTCTGTGTGGCTTTAGCAGCCTTGTGGCCCAGCGGGCCTTGTCTCTGTGTGGGTCTAAAGGCCTTGTGGCATAAAATTGCCTTGTCCTGTATGTAAAAAAGGCCAGTGGTCTGTGGCCCGTAGTGGGCGCGAGTTCAATGTGGCCTAGTGGCCGTTGTCTGTGTGGCGTGTTCCTTGTAGTCTATAGTGGCCTTGTGGCACAAGTTGCCTTGTCCTGTATGTAAAAAAGGCCAGTGGCCAGTGGTCCTTAGGGGCTAGGGACTTTAATGTGGCCAAGTGGCCATTGTCTTTGTGGCCAAGCGGCCTTGAGGCATTGCTGCCTCGGCTAGAAAATGGCCACGTGGTCTTGTGGTCCTTGTGGCCTGGTTATGTGTGGCCTCGATCCAGTCTACCTCGTTCTATGTGCGGCATTAGAGGCCGATGTGGCTCGTGCGGCCTCGTCTCTGTGGTCTAGCAAGGCCATGTGGCCGGGCGGCCTTGTCTCTGTTGTCTATCATGGCCGTGTGGTCCAATGTGGCCAGATTGCGGTCTCAGGAGGCCTGCTCTGGAGGCCCTGCAGGTGGCCCTGTTCTGTGTGGTCCAATGAGGCTGGCCCAATGTGGCATTGTCTGTGTGGTCCAATAGAGCCTGGCCCAATGTGGCTTTGTTCTGTGTGGTCCATCGACCTTGTCTCTGCGTGGCTCAAGGTGGCCTGGCCCATCGTGGCTCTGTTCCGTGTGGTCCTTCACGGCCACAAAATGGAAACATGGCTATTGACAGGGCTCAATCCGAGAGGCAGGATAAACGGTTTTCTTTCAAATTCTCTCTGCACGCAATTGGATAGCGCTAAAGCCAATCAGAGCAACGAAGAATGTGACGTACTCAGCGGAGCAAGTTGATATATTATTAAACTTTACCGTATCCAGTCCAGCTGTCAACACAACATCGAAAATAAGGGAGATTACCGAAATCCATCCCAAAATAAGGGATTTTTTTGTTTGTTTTTACACGACCCGCAAACTTTAAGAATAAAACACTAATCATTAAAAGTCTAGAGTTTATAACTAGCCTACATATTTGTGAGAGAAAGAGACAGTATAGCTTATATGTGTGCGTGTGATGTATGAGAGAGCAAGAGACAGTGTGTCATTAAAAATATAATATCATAGAGAATGTTTAAATACTTAATATCATCTTCCGAGGGAAACGGAGCGGAGTAGTGGTGCTTGCTTGAGATGATTCGGGAGAGGTGCGTGCGCCTATACCGATCAGAGCGTGCGCTGACACGGAGTAAAGCCTTTATGCCTCGACGCCAGCAGCACGACTGCGGCAAAAATGACAAGTCGATCGTTTCGCCACAGCTTTTTTGTAACAGCGCACACGCGCCGGCCGCATCCGAGGATGACGACTAGAACCGAGTATGTACGAGCTTGCTCTTACTGTCTCAACTCTGTCGTCATTATGTTAAGCCCGCCCGCCGACTCTATACATGATGTGATTGGCCCTACCAGAGTTTGGTTTTTCCACTTCGAAAGTCAACAGAGAGTTGCTAGAGACCACACTTTGCGGCAAAATAATTTTTGCTGCCGCTAAGTGCAGTGCTAGATTTCTAGGTACATAAAATCAGCATATTAGAATGATTTCTGAAGGATCATGTGACACTGAAAACTGATGTGTAATCAGCAACAGTAATTATGTTGAAAATTCAGCTTTCAAATTACATTTTAAAATATATTAAAATAGAAAACAGTCATTTTAAATTGTCATAATATTTCACAATATTATATGTTTTTCATTTTTTCTTTCATCAAATAAAGCAGACTTGGTGAGCAGAAGAGACTTAGTTTAAAGAGGTGTGTGAACTCACAAGTACTGAATGTCAGGCACTATAATGTGCTCTGCCCCCCTTCCTGTTCGCAAGAGTGATGAGATAGTCAGTGGACTGTCCTCACTTAATCGTTGGCTGTCTGAGTGGTGTCTGCAAAATAATGTAAAGTTTATAGACAATTGGAAAAGTTTTTGGGGCAAGCCTGACCTGTTGAAAGAGATGGTATTCATCCATCCTGGGCTGGTGCTGCTCTTCTCTCTCAGTAATTTGGCTCATAGTCTTAGAGCTAAAACATGACAAATTTGGCACCAGGTCGCAGACAGACTGGCTAAACAGACCGTCTGCTAGCGGCCTCGCAGTCACCAAGGTCAGATAAATCCCATAACATGGAGCCTCTTTCACCTAGATATCATATAGAGACTGTCTGTTTCCCAAATTTGGATGTCCAAAAAACATCAGATAAAAAATGTAATTAATATTCATCAAATAAAAAACAGACATAATACAGATAAGCAAATGATAAAGCTTTGCAGTTACTGAATATTAGATCCCTTACTTCAAAATCGCTCATAGTTAATGATATGAAATCAGATTATAATCTAGATGTGCTGTGTTTGACAGAAACCTGGCTAAAAACAAACAATTACATAACTTTAAAGTAGTCCACCCGCAAGATTACAGTTATAAACATGAACCTCATCTAAAAGGCAAAGGGTGAGGTGTTGCTGTGATTTATAGTAATATCCTCAAAACCACTAATAAATCTAGTTTTAAATATACTTTGTTTGAAGTATTGGTGCTTAGTGTAAAAATATATAGTTTAAATGATAAATCACATTTAAGAATTCTGCTGGCTACTGTATACAGGCCACCAGGGCACCATAAAGATTTTATCAGAAGAATGTGTGGACTTTTTATCAGAATTAGTCCTGGCTGCAGATAAAGTACTAATAGTTGGTGACTTTAATATACAGTACATAATGAAAAAGATGCATTGGGATTGGCATTTAAAGACATTATAAACTTAATTGGAGTTAGAACAACACATGTTAGGACCCACTCATTAATCATACTCTAGATATAATATTATCACATGGAATAGATGTTGATGCCATTGAAATTCTGCAGCAGAGCGATGACATCTCAGATCACTATCTAGTCTTGTGTAAACTTCACTTAGCCAAATCAGCAAAGCTGACTCCATCTTATAAATATGTTAGACCTATAACTTCTGCCACTAAAGATTGCTTTATCTCAGCATCCCGGACAGCTTGAGAAGATATTGGATATCTTGACAGAAACTTTTAACTCTCTCTTCCAGCACTTTAGACGCGCAGTTGCTCCATTGCGCTTAAAGAAGATTTAAGAAATAGTCCAACGCCGCAGGTACAACGAGCACACTCGGGGCAGGCCAGAAAAGAAAATAGAAAAATTGAGAGTAAACACAAGAAAACTAAACTAGAGGTATTCCGGATTTCATGGAAGGAGAGCTGGATTGCATACAGAGAGGTCTTAAAAACTGCTAGGTCTGCTAATTTTTCAAACCCTATTAGAAGAAAATAAACATTATCCTAGGTATCTATTTGAAACAGTGGCTAAACTACTGAAAAAGTAAATCTTCAAGCCCAGAAGTGTCCAAGCAACACAGCAGTAATGACTTTATGAATTTCTTCACTTGTAAGATTGATAATATCAGGGACAAAATTATAACTATGCAACTGTCTACTACAGTATTGCATCAGGGGGTGCATTGTTGTCTCCCTGAGGAAAGATTTGTTTCATTTGCTGCTATAGGAGAGGAAGAAATTTGCAAACTCGTTAATTCATCTAAATCAACAACTTGTATGTTAGACCCTATACCGACTAAACTACTGAAGAGATGCGTCCAGAAGTCATAGATCCTCTTCTTAATATCATTAATTCGTCTTTGTCGCTAGGATACGTACCAAGAACCTTTAAGCTAGCTATGATAAAACCACTTGTTAAAAAAACGCAACTTGATCCTACAGAATTAGTTAATTACAGGCCAATCTCGAATCTGCCTTTTCTGTCAAAGATACTGGAAAAAGCAGTATCCTCACAACTGTGTTCCTTTCTTGAAAGAAATGATGATCTGCGAGGATTTTCAATCAGGATTTAGACCACATCATAGTACCGAGACAGCTCTCATTAGAGTCACAAATGATCTGTGCTGCTTATCATCCGATCGTGGTTGTATCTCTCTATTAGTGTTACTCGATCTTAGTGCTGCATTTGACACAATTGACCACAACATTCTTTTAAATAGACTAGAAAACTATGTTGGCATTTGCTGAACTGCATTAGCATGGTTTAAATCATACTTATCTGACCGTTATCAGTTTGTAGCAGTAAATGAAGAGATGTCTTATCGATCACAAGTTCAGTATGGCGTACCACAAGGCTCAGTACTAGGACCGCTGCTATTCACTCTGTACATGCTACCATTAGGAGCTATCATTAGGAAACATGGAATTAGCTTTCACTGTTATGCTGATGATACCAAGCTGTATATTTCTTCAAAACCTAACGAAACTTACCAACTCACAAAATTAACTGAATGCATAGCTGACATAAAAAAACTGGATGACAAGTAATTTCTACTACTAAATTCTGAAAAAAAACAGAGATTCTAATTATTGGACAAAAAACTTCCACACGTAACAGCCTAGAATACTGTCTAACACTTGATGGCTGCTCTGTTAAGTCTTCGTCATCGGTTAGGAACCTGGGTGTGCTCTTTGATACTAATCTCTCATTTGAAAGTCATGTGTCTAGTATCTGTAGAACCGCATTTTTCCATCTTTAAAAATATATCTAAATTACGCCATATGCTCTCATTGACAAATGCGAACAATTAGTTCATGACAAAGGGTGGCTGCCTGCACACTTAATAAACAAACTTCAGCTAGTCCAAATGCAGCAGCTCAAGTTCTTACCAGAACCAGGAAGTATGACCATATTAGCCCGGTTCTGTCAACCCTGCATTGGCTGCCTATTAAACATCGTATACATTTTAAAATATTGCTGATTACTTATAAAGCACTAAATGGTTTAGCTCCGCAGTACTTGAGCGAGCTCTTAACGCATTATAGTCCTTCACGTCTATTGCGATCTCAAAACTCCGGCCAGTTGATAATACCTAGAATATCAAAATCGACTGCAGGCGGTAGATCCTTTTCCTATTTAGCACCAAAACTCTGGAACAATCTTCCTAACATTGTCCGGGAAGCAGACACAATCTGTCAGTTCAAATCTAGACTAAAAACACATCTCTTTGGCCTAGCATACACATAACACACTATAGACTTCCTAAATTCAAATTAGGCTGCATAGTTTAGATCAGCCGGAACCGGGAACACGTCCCGTAAATCCTGATGTACTTGGTACATCAAATGAAGGACGGCGTCTAAGCTAATATTAGTTTCTCTGTTTATCCCGAGGGACCCTCTATGGTGGACCTGCGCCTGGACCCATCCCGGCCTCATCGACACGACAGCTATCAGCACTGATCCTCAACATCTTGTCTCCAAAGCGGCGGGATTACTTCGACTTCTAAACAGATGGAAATGGACAATTCTCTTAATGTTTCGATCCAATTTGTTTTGTAATCACTGTTCTTTCGTTGGCCAGAGGAGAACTGGCCGCCGACTGAGCCTGGGTTCTTCCAAGGTTTTTTTCTCCATTCAATCACCTGATGGAGTTTTGGTTCCTTGCCACTGTTGCCTTGCTTTTGGCTTGCTTAGATGGGGACATTTAATATTCAACAATATTATTGATCTGTGTTGTATTATTTTCATGTTATCACTGTGAAGCTGCTTTGATACAATCTGTATTGTAAAAAGCGCTATATAAATAAATTTGACTTGACTTGTTATTATTAATTATGAATATTTGGGTCAGTTAATTGGATTAACTTGATGTGGTTGAATTAATATTACAATCAATTAATCAGTTCGTCCAACGAACTCTTTTGACTCTTGTTACCCTGTAAGCGTACATCTCTGAGCATTTTCTCCGTTTGTGTATTCCGTGTTTCCCTGGACTCTTGACCTTAGCCTGTTTCCTGGACTGTTTATGAACCTGTGCTGCCTGCCGCGACCATTGCCTGTTTAGACCACGAGTTTCTGGATTGCCCTTTTGATTAAGTGTTTGCCTGTGTTCATGTCTGCTTGTAATAAAGTTCTGCGCATGGATCCGACCATCTCTGTCCGTACGTTACAGAGTAACAAGACTTCGCAAGGGACACAGGGAAAACTGAGGTTTAAATCAGGAACACAATCACAGGTAATGACAAACAGCTGAACATAAAATATAAGGAGTCCAAGGGGAAACATAACATGGGAAGAGAGTGCCTCCAGAGGCTCTCGAGGGCACCACAGCTGCTGATCGTCACATAACCCCCCCTCTAAGGAGTGGCTTCCAGACGCTCCTGAGAGCTCCGGGGGAGGTCAACGGGGGCTGGGATGGAGGGCCAGGCCCATGGAGAGGCAGGAGGCCAAGCACATGGAGAGGCCTGGGGACCAGAGCAGGGCAAGAGGACCAAGAGGAAGCACGCTTGGAAGGGGTACCAGGATGGAGCAGACTCAGACGAGGGCAGAGCAGGCTTGGACGGAGCAGAGCTCGGACGGAGCAGAAGGCCAGGGCGGAGCAGAAGGCCAGGGCGGAGCTGAAGGCCAGGGCGGAGCTGAAGGCCAGGGCGGAGCTGAGCTCAGACGAGGTCCACGTCAGCATCACCTCCATGGCCCTCACAGACTCAGGCGAGGTCCATGTGAGCGTCGCCTCCATGGCCCCCGAAGAGTACCTCAGTGCCCCCCAAAAAAATACTTGGAGAAATTCACGGGAGGAACCCCTGGGTGGTAAACGGGTTCAGGGAAGGTCCTCCGGAGCTTGAGGGGTGCAGGCAGGGCGAGGGGCAGAGGCGGGGCCGGCAGGGCGAGGCGCAGAGGCGGCGGCCGGCAGGGCGAGGCGCAGAGGCGGGGCCGGCAGGGGCGAGGGCAGAGGCGGCGCAGGCAGGGCGAGGCGCAGAGGCGGCGCAGGCAGGGCGAGGCGGCGCAGGCAGGCGAGGCGCAGAGGCGGCGCAGGCAGGGCGAGGCGCAGAGGCGGGGTCACCGGAGCCTGGCGAACCGAATGAGTCCTCCTTCTCCTCCTCCTGCAGCGGCGTGTCACAGGGCTAGACACACTCCCTGGGCTGTCCGACTCACTCACTTGAACTGGAGATTCATCACTCACTTGAACTGGAGATTCAACACTGGACTCACTTGACTCACTCAAGTCAGCTGGCACGCGCTTAAACTCCGGTTCGACCCGCGACACCCCCGCTGTCTTTGGAACAACACTTCTAACAGGGCCAGTGCGGGATACGGGCTCGAAGGGTCCGACGCGATGAGTGGGTTTGGCAGGAACGATGTGCTTAGAAGCTCCTCTGATGGTCCTTAAGGGAGGATCAAACAGTTTAGCGAGCTGAGGCTTAGGCGGCGTGCGGAGGGAGTGAGAGAAATTCGCCGCATACGAACCTCCCCGGCGCAGGGAAAAGAGCAGTTCTTCCTCGGGACCCTCCTTTTCTGCGGGGAGTTCAAAAGCCTTTCTGAACAGGGCGGTAAACACATCGAAGAAGGAAACGACATCCGACCTGGTTCCCAAAACGTGCCTGCCCACTCGAGAGCCTTTCCAGTTAACAGTAAGCAGATGAAAGAAACCCGGTCGTTATCCGAGGCGTAAAACTGGGGCTGATGCTTCATATATAAACTGCACTGCTGAAGAAATCCTTCACACGCTTCAGGTGAGCCATTAAACTTCTCGGGAAATGGCATACTGTTATAACAGGATTCGGTACTCACACTGGGTTGCGGTGGAACAGGTGCAGCGGGAGTTTGGGCTTGATTAGCCGCTGTGCTTGAGCTCTGCGGAGACCATGATTGCACTGAGCTTGCTAGTTCCTCGAGGAGAGAAGTTAGTCTCGCCAGCTGATAACTATGAGAGTCTAGCATTGAAGCTCGGGTCTTGACCACGGCGGATAGATGCTGAAAGTCTGCTGGATCCTCGTGTGGCGAAGTCTTCTTTAACGTACGGACAGAGACGGTCGGATCCATGCGCAGAACTTTGTTACAAGCAGACATGAGCACAGGCAAACACTTAATCAAAAGGGCAATCCAGAAACTCGTGGTCCAAACAGGCAATGGTCAGAGGCAGGCAGCACAGGTTCATAAACAGTCCAGGAAACAGGCTAAGGTCAAGAGTTCAGGGAAACACAGAATACACAAACGTAGAAGATGCTCAGAGATGTACGCTTATCAGGGTAACAAGACTTCGCAAGGGACACAGGGAAAACTGAGGTTTAAATCAGGAACACAATCACAGGTAATGACAAACAGCTGAACATAAAACATAAGGAGTCCAAGGGAAAACATAACATGGGAAGAGAGTGCCCCCAGAGGCTCTCAAGGGCACCACAGCTGCTGATCGTCACACCTAAACCTTAGCATGCTTAATTATTAGCCCTGGCCCGACTGGTGTCGTAATACCAGTTTCGGCCATGGGAAAGGCGGTATGCAGGCGTGCAACATTACCACTTCGCGACTTACTCAGTACACGAGTAAGTCGTGCCGGCTTGTGTGTGTGTCCTGATGTCAGTTGTGTGGAAATATAGCCCACTACTACATTTGAGTTAAAGGAAGAGTTCAAAAAATGATTGGTCAACATTATGCATGAGGAATACATTTTGGTAAGTTGTAGCATACTGTATCTTTCAACAGTGATTGTGTTCTTTTACCATTAGCTAGTGAGATGGATACGATTCACACGTGTGCTAGGGATCTATGGTGTAACATGTACAAGCGCCAAAACGGTATTTATTGTTTGAATTGCGTAATAAAATTGACAGAATCTGAGAGCTTAACTAACCTGCTTGCTAAGTGTCAATTGCGTGTGTCTCACAGTGAATTTGTGAGAGTTGGCAGCTCTGAATGGCGCTAGCTTGATCAACATCAGCGAATGCTGTCTGTCAAATTAATTCAAACTAACAATAAAAGTGTAATATGAACAAAACGAATACCATAAACTTCAAATAATTGCCCAGGATTTTATTTTCCCATATTGTCGAAATGCACCAGCTTGTATTTGAGATAGGCGTCTATGAGACGGTCTTCATCATTTAGTGTTGAGATGTTGTTCATTGAGTCTCTGATCTCTAAAAATCTCCAAATGCTCCACGTGAAACTGCGGTCTTCCAACCTTTTACTATCGCGTCAAATGATTTGAATAATATGTGCGAGAAAGACAGAGCAAAACAGCGCTAGTTTGTGTTGTTTGAAGAGCGTGACAGTCTCTCACTTTCTGGAGGTATACTGCCCCCATCTGTTATGAAATATGATTAGATTTTAAATGCAAGATGGCACCTTTAAACACTTTAATGACACCTATGAGTTGTATTTAATAATAATGAATTAGACATTGTTTATTTCATTTTTTTAAAATCAAAACTACATATACTGAATCAGAAATATTATTCAAAATCAAGAATCAATTTACTCACTCACTCACTCTCCCTATGGAGGATCCCTTTCCCACTCTACAGATAAAGCATTGTAAATTTTGTTTCACATTCCTACCCGAAGTGATAAAATAAAACAAATTCTGTATCCAATGTATAGACAAGACAAGTAGTTTGTTCATGCATGAGGGAATTACAAACCTGTGCACATATATTCAAACGCACATAACTATTGGTGCGTCAAGTCCTCCCTGGGGAAGTTCGTACGTACGAGGTGGGAAGTCGATGTTTACGACGGAAGTGCGTCAAGTCACTTTCGTCGGAGGAAGATGGCGAGAGTACTTTCTCTTAATTAATTACACAAAAATACTGTAAGGTTCTTAAACTCTTGTTCTGGAAAAAGAAGAACAAAGAAATGTGCATCGGATGTACATTGTTTTTTATGTTTTTAATGACTTTATGAAGCCACTGCCAAACTTTATCATTACATGTTGCACTGTTATATTACAACCCCTTGGCCACTGTCCCTTTATATTGTCTTCATATTCTTTGCAGGCAATTCGTTTAACTGCGCTGTAAATAAGAAAACCTTGACAATATCACTGCATAATATTTAAGTATTGTGGTATTCCGCCATGTTTCTCAGTGACACGCCCACAACTCCGGAAAGGTCGGGGCTTAGAGAAATCCTGAGCTCCCCACTGGTATTTACGACATTGTGGTGGCATTCAAGTGCGTTCAACTCGTAAATACGATCTATACGCGATGACTCGAATGCACCAAATAGAATCAGTTCTTAATGCAAATGTGAACGCCATTCAGTGTTTATCACAGGTTCAGTTTAAAGAGTAACTAAACACTTAACCAACTTTTTTTAGTTTATGATCTGTAAGAATGGATCTTTATTAATACCGGTCATTGATTCGAGTAACTTTTTTGACATTTGTTTATAAAGTGTTCTATTTCTACAATATATGGTGTAAAAACGTCTTAGTGCTTAGTGCATGAATTTGCTGAATGGTGCGAAGCTTCCCAGTTGCTTCTAAATACGTCCAAGACCAAAGAGTTGGTTTTTGATTTTAGACATGGGGCGCCCTCACCCACTCCGATAAATACCTCGGTCTTATCATTGACCATAAATTAACTTGGGATCAATGTGCTGATGCTGTTTTTAAAAAGGGCCAACAAAGGTTGTATTTTCTAAGGAAACTTAATTATTTCAATGTTGATAACAAAATTCGGACTCTTTTTTACAAGTCTTTTATTGAAAGTATTCTCTCTTACTGCATAGTATGCTGGTATGGACATTTAAAAATTACCCATAGGAACAAATTGGGGAAGATTGTTAAAACCTGTGGAAAAATCATTGGTAAACCACAGACAGACCTGTATAAACTATATCTGACCAGATTGGTACAGAAGGCAGACAAGGTTTGTAGGGATACAACCCATCCACTTTCGGTGAGAGTTCAAGCCGCTCCCTTCTGGTTCGTAATATATAGATACCCGAAAATTAGAACAAATCGAGCAAAAAACTCATTTATTCCTATGGCAATAACCGAATCAAATAAGGTGGGGGGAGGGGTATGATTGGAAAATACATGTGAAGTAATGTGAAATGGTTTTTATTCTGTATTTTTATTTATTTATTTATGACATTGTGCATGTGGATAATGTTTGTGTTGTGGATTATGTGTCAATATGCCTGTATTGCACAAATTGCCTTTCGGGGACATTAAAGTTTTCTAAGTCTAAGTCTAAGTAGTGCTGCCCTCTTCAGGTTGAACGGTGGCTACTGCAGTTGAATTTTCCTATTGGATATTCCGCACTTCGTGGCGTACGCAGGTTTCTGCTCACCACACGAGCTACACACTTGGCAGTATAAAAAACAACTTGTTTTGTCAAAACCACTGTAGGGAGTAAGGAATTGGAATTCGAGTATTTGATCAGGATAGAGTGCTTTAGCATCTATTTCCGTCCCCTCTATCTCTGCTGGGGTCAGCCCACTTTTTTAGCATTTTCAAATATTGCCAGTAGGTGGAGTCAGGCTCTGACCAGGGGTTTAGTTACCCTTTAAAGTCTGTTTTAGAGACATTCATATACATTTTTACCCTACAGTTACTGTAAATCCGGCGACTAGTTCATAAACACCAGAAGAGAACTGGCCCCCGACTGAGCCTGGGTTCTCCCAAGGTTTTTTTCCTCCATTAGGTCACCTGATGGAGTTTTGGACACCATTGACCAGGGAGTTCTGGAGTTTTTCAGTTCCTTGCCGCTGTTGCCTTTGGCTTGCTCAGTTGGGGATATTCAAATTAATTAAACTATCAATAATACCCTTGATTGGCTCTACCAAACATGGATGTTTTTTCACTAAGCAACGAACATAGCTTCTTATGTTTTGATTGATACAGTGAAGCTGCTTTGATGCAATCTATATTGTGAAAAGTGCTATATAAATATACTTGACTTGAGCTCACACTAAATACATTCATTCCTGCAGTGGTCCAATGCTCATTTTCTCATTAACTGTTCTTTTCTCTAACTGATATTTCATACCTATTGAGTTTAAATTTTTTTTTATTAATTTGACTAATAAAAAGGATTGCTTGTGTGTGTTGGTGCTTTATTCCAGTCTTTTTAAATAGTGGAATGAATGAATGCTCCTGTAACACTGTTAAAAAGGCTATTGGATATTTAATTAATCTTAAAACAGTAACACACACAGCGTAGAGGAGAATAACAGTCAACTACTTTGAATATTAATTAAGCATTTTGGGCACGAATATGTACATTTTTAAAAGACTGACATTGAAAAATTACACAGAATGATTAAAATATTGAATCCAAATAAATAAATGTTGGTGGTTCGCACTGATGTTATTCCTCTATTATTACACACTTCCAGCGTGGCGGTCACTAGTTTAGATGAACACACACTGTGCTGAAATAAATCCGTACTTTTTAACAGACGCTGCTTTCTCAGATCGGCTTGTGTTGGATTAAAACGTCATGTTCTAATGAGTTTGGGAAATTCTGCATACAGTAAACATCCATACCCCTTCTCCTGTCAATAACAATCTCCACATTTTTTTAAATATACTCACATCTTTATCTTGACTCACACTGAACTGATTTCAGCTAAATAAAGAATTAATTATGTTTGCTTCTTTGAATTTGTTATTTTCCTGTTTATCTCTGTAAAGCTGCTTTGAAACAATCTGTATTGTCTAAAGCGCTATAAAAGTGGGCACCAGCATAGTATGAAACTCATCCATGGCTCCCAGCATGCATTGTGCTGTGAATAACACGTCTTAAGCTGCTTTACATTCGAGCGTAAGTGGACTGCAAAGTGGACTTCACAGGGTATTCACCATCTTAAAGTGATACTCCACCCAAAAAGGAAAATTCTGTCATCATTTACTCACCCTCAAGTTGTTGCAAACCTGTATGAGTTTCTTTCTTCTGCTGAACACAAAGCACTATATTTTAAAGAACAATTGGAACTTTGGCACCATTGACTTCCATAGTAGCAAAAAAAAATTACTATGGAAGTCAATGGTGCCAATGTTGCAATCGGCTACTTATAAATCTGAAGGCTGGAGCCAGAGGGCGTTAGTGGCTTTTAACAAACTTTACAGGAGAGACAAAACAAAATTTTGACCACATTTCAATCACCTGCATTAATAACCTTAAACCACAAACATTGCAACCACAGGCATACCTACATGAATGAGGATTTAGGTAAAAAATGTATGGCATATATTAACACAATGACAATGTTCTAAAAAAAATTAAAATAAAAAAAGTCAAATAAGTCAGATGCGCCTTTTTGTTGCTTTATTCAATACAGTTTATCTCAGGATAGGTATTTTTGACACCATTGGATAGAGCTCACCGAGACCTTTATTTTGA
>JAQIUQ010007582.1:0-12500 GCA_030378365.1 Hybognathus amarus | reverse complement strand
AAGGCAGGATGGATCCATGCTTTCATGTTGTAGACGCCAAATTCTGACCCTACCATCCGGAATGTCGCAGCAGAAATCGAGACTCATCAGACCAGGCAACGTTTTTCCAATCTTCTATTGTCCAATTTCGATGAGCTTGTGCAAATTGTAGCCTCAGTTTCCTGTTCTTAGCTGAAAGGAGTGGCACCCGGTGTGGTCTTCTGCTGCTGTAGCCCATCTGCCTCAGAAGTTCGACGTACTGTGCGTTCAGAGATGCTCTTCTGCCCACCTTGGTTGTAACGGGTGGTTATTTGAGTCACTGTTGCCCTTCTATCAGCTCGAACCAGTCTGGCCATTCTCCTCTGACCTCTGGCATCAACAAGGCATTTCCGCCCACAGAACTGCCGCTCACTGGATGTTTTTTCTTTTCGGACCATTCTCTGTAAACCCTAGAGATGGTTTGTGCGTGAAAATCCCAGTAGATTAGCAGTTTCTGAAATACTCAGACCAGCCCTTCTGGCACCAACAATCATGCCACGTTCAAAGTCACTCAAATCACCTTTCTTCCCCATACTGATGCTCAGTTTGAACTGCAGGAGATTGTCTTGACCATGTCTACATGCCTAAATGCACTGAGTTGCCGCCATGTGATTGGCTGCTTAGAAATTAAGTGTTAACGAGCAGTTGGACAGGTGTACCTAATAAAGTGGCCGAGTAATGTTATGTGACTGACAGTCTGTTCACGCACACAGGTTCCAGGCGGCTGGTTCTGTGTTTAGTGTCCCGCCAGCAGCAGAAGTCAGCGAGTGTGACTTCAGCGCAGCTGGAAAAAGTGCTGACTGGATTAAAACTTTCCACAGTGGATGCTGTGCTTTTGCTGCCAACTGGAATGCTCTTGTAAGAGACTGTTTAGCAGCCATGTTAGGAGGCTGTTCTTGTTGTTTTGTGTTGGTTGGACTTTAGTTTCATGAGTCTGTTGGAAACTATTGGAAATACGAATGGCCATGTTCTGTAGTGAAGACTTGATTTTTGAGGTAAGATAACCTGGCATGTTTGTTTTTAATGTAATTTATTTGATTTGTTTAGATTGCATTCTCTGTATTGTATTGTAAGTATTGCATTTAAACATTCGAGCGCTGTTGCAACTGAGCAGCAGAGCAGTTTGCCTCAGCTTTTCAAAAATGACAATAAACGTTTGAACAAATGTTTAAACTAATCGTCAACTGTCTGTGTGATATGCTTAAGTTGTTTTATATCTATGGATTTTATTGTAGCCAAGTAAAGTGTTGATTTGAGAGGCTATAAATGGATCAAACATGTTTAACTCACTGTCGGGTGCTTGGTCGTCATAGAAAAAAAAATAAAAAATAAAAATAAAATAAAAACATTTGCCTTAATTAACTTATAAAGAAATTAAAATAAAGTTACCGGTAACTGCTTTGCCATTGATACAGATACAGATAGCTTTATTAATCCCCAAAGGGCAATTCAGTTATTACAGTACACCGTTCTATACATACAATCACACAAGACAATCACACAGACACACAAGACACAGCATGAAGTATAAAACCAGGGTAAACATGAGTGACTGAGTCCAAATACAGTATAAAAAAGGAAACATCAAAAGTTCGACATCCATAGCTCCTAAAGTGCATTGTGCCCAAAAAAAAAACAAAAAAAAAACACTTTAGTCCATAATTATTTCCTCAGCTCCATGTTTAACAGCCTGATTCCTGAGGGAATAAATGATCTTCCATAACGGCTTAGTCTTTACATGGGGCTGCAAGTCACGCCGACCTGATGGCATAAGAACAAATTCATCCTCCAGAATGTGTTGATTGATTTACAATGCTTTTTCTTTAAAACACGTTTCTCCCAAAGAGAATTTAGGTCACACAACTGAATTCCCATAATTTTGGAGCAAACTTTCACAATATAATTTAAACAGTTTCGGTCTTTCATTGAAATATTCCCAAACCAACAAATAAAAGAAAAAGTCAGAAGGCTCTCAATATACGACAAGTACACAGTGCACAGTATAGGTTTAGAAACCCGAAAGAATTAAGCCTACAGCAATAAATGTACTCTCTGCTGGGCACGTTTAACCACTGATTCAGAGTTCCTTTCGAAACTTCAGTTGAGAATCAAAAATCGTACCCAAATATCTATAATGATTTACGATCTCAACATCCTCATTGTGAATCGTGCATACTGAAGTATTTGTCCCTTTTTCCTAAAATCGATAATAAGTTCCTTAGTTTTAGAAACATTAAGGTCTAAAAAGCTATCCTCACACCACTTAACTAAATCAGGAAGAGCACAACCATGCTCTGACTCTGTGCCCTGGAGAAGTGACAACAGAGCAGTATCATCCAAAAATTTAGAAACAAAAAAACTATTCTCTTTAAAAGACCTGCAACTATCCGTGTAAAGAATGAACAGTAGCGGGGGAGAGTACACAGCCCTGTGGGGAACCAGTATTGGAGACTTGGGTTTTTGAGGTAACCCCATTTACTAGAACCTTCTGTGTCCTATCAGTCAAAAAACGTAAGAATAAAGCTAAAAGCTGGTCGGGTAATTTAAAATAAGAAGCAAGCCTCTCAATCAAGATGTGAGGCTGCATTTTGGTAAAAGCTGATGAGAAGTCAGCAAATAAGAGCCTGGCATGAGATTGGGGTTTCTCCAGATGCTTATAAAGTGTGTTCAAAATAAAAAGCTTGAGCATCATCCACGCCTTTATTCCTCTGATAGGCAAATTGAAGTGGATCAAGTTTGCCCTCAACCACTTTTGAGAACCTCCTCTTTAAGAATTTTCTCTAGGTTTTTCACTACAAGAGAAGTAAGAGCCACAGGTCTGAAATCTTGTCATTCCCTAGCTATATTTATTTTAGGGATGGGAATGACAATAGAAGATTTTGAAGACTAAAATTTCATCTTTTAATATTATTATTAAATATTATGTATCTGTATTATTGTTCTTTATTAATATTTATAATCAATGTATTATCTTATGGAGTTTCAAAGCATGAGTTTGAGAGCATGAGAGATAACATATGTCAGGGGAAAGCTATATTCTGCTTAGAGGTATGTGTGCAATGTAACATGTTCACTCAGCATAAATGTTTCCACTGATGTAAGTGTATCACAAATGTACGACCAACAAGGATAGTTCTTAATATGGAAGAGAATCGTGACATGTTAAACAACTGTACGTATGATATATATGTTCTAAGTTGAGAAGCTCAGAGCAACACGTTGTTACCTTATAAGGAAGCTGTAAGACTGTATGTGATGTATAAAACTAAAGGTCTCTGTACTCCAAATATTAGGGAGCCTACAATTGTCGACACACATTTGAAAAAGATGGGAGAAAACACCACTGAGTTGTCCAGCACAGTGGTGTAATGTGTGACCACAAATAAGGTCCGGGCCTGCGGCTTTCCTCTTTTTAGTTTTTTTTAAATAAAACCTCTACTTGTTCTTGAGATATTTTAATATCCCTACATGGTGTCAATGAGTTTTTCAGCCTAGAGACATCATGCATAAAATCAGACGTTTCAAATCGGTAAAAAGAAAGTGTTAAAAACGTCAGGCAGACCGACCTCCTGAACATTGTTAAGGCTAATATGTTGCTTGGTTTCATTACCATACTGATTAATTGTAGCCATAGTTTTAATCCCACGCCATGCTGACCTAAGGTCACCATTTACAAATTGTTTTTCTATATTTTCCCTATACTTACGTTTGAGCTTTTACAATTTCTAGCCCTAACCTCCCTAGATACAGATTTTTTCTCCACAGTGTCACCAGTAAAAAAGATCCTTTTTTTCCTATTTATCACTGTTTTTAAATCTTTGGTGACCCATGGTTTATTATTGGGGAAGGTGATATCTGTTTTGACTGGAATAACAGTATCCACACAAAAGGTGACATAGGACGAAACAGTGTCCGAAAGTTCATCAATATTATCCCCACAACCATCAAAAAAACATTCCCAGTCCGTGCACTCAAAACATGCCTGGAGGGAGGATATACTGTCCTCTGTCCAGAGTTTAACAGTTTTTTTTTCTCCCTCCTGACGTCTAATACAAGGTTCATACGTTGGCACCAGAAAGATGCTGTTGTGGTATGAAGCCCCCAACCCTGGCATGGGAAGAGACTTATAACCATCCTTAACATTTCCAAAACACAGATCTCAGTGTGGTATTTCCTTGCGTAGTTATACAAGTCACGTATTGGTCATATGTCCGCAAGACCTTAACCAAACGAACATGATTCATATCCCCCATAAAAAATTTTGGGAGCGTCACTGCAAATAGAATCCAACCGCTGAGTTAGATCCGTAATCACTTGTGTGGCTGCAGTAGCATTAGCACGAGGATGACAATAAATCAGCGTAAAAAAACAGCTGAGGGAACTCACGTGGAATATAAAACGGTCGTAAGGAGAGGGTGAGTAACTCAATATCAGGAGTACAGATTTTTTCCCTCACATGAATAGTTTTACAGTACCCAGTGGCGCGAAAAGTGGGTATGCGCTATATGCGGCGCATAGGGCGCGCAGCACAATGGGGGGGCGCCAAAGCGATGGTAAAAAAAATATATATATATATATTGTATTTCTATATGTAGTTGCTGCTGTGCATTTCTAAATCATTTCTGCATTCCTTCAATGTTATATAAAATTTTTGAGGACAACAGTCAGGCTAGAGTAGGCGCCTCTATGGAGAAGGGGGGCGGGTGATGTGCGCGAGCGGGCGGGGCGCCGTGAGTGCTTGAGCAGCAGGTAGGCTACGGGTAGTGAGTTGTCGTCGAAAAAGATGGATAAACAAAATGCTGTCGGGCTAAAAATAGAAAAAGAAGAGAGAAAGGAGATGGCATGTCAACTGATGCGACAGCAGCTAAATAACTGCATGCATTGCTGAAAGCCAACAGGTAGGATTTAAAATGTGACATCCAGGCATGTAGGCTACTCTATATCTTCGGTGGCCGGGACTACCGGGAGATTCCCGCTGGGCGACGTGCTTTTTCAGCCTATATATCTCATCCTTTTTTTATTTATTTATCTTAACGGCCCACAAAAACTTGTACATCGGCGGCCCATTTGTTTGTTGTTTGTTTTTTGCTTAATCGGCGGTGCTGGGTAAGTGCCGGTGTAATGCATTGGTCAAAAAAAAGTCAGCTTTAGTTTTTTTTTCTGACACACTGGCCATGAAACATGTCTTTATGCGCTTATATCTTTCAAGTATAGAAATTAGTGCAAAACTAATTATGAAAGTTTCCTTTATTTTTCAGTGCATTTGTTTTACAATAGCTTTTATGGCTATTACTATCATGGGATTAATATTATAACTATTATTATGTAGTAGTGTAATGTAGACAGACACTAACTAAAAGAGGTTCAAATTTTTCTTTGTTTAATTTGCACCCTGAATATGGGTTGGAACTTTTAATTTTGAACTCTCAAAGTGCACCAGACTGCTGAATTTAACATTACAGAACACAAAATTTTCTTACGGGGGAGCATGCCCCCGAACCCCCTAGTAGAAACAGAGGTCAACCTACCACAGTTTTACCTAAAACCTTGTGAGAAACACTGTATTGCTGTTCCAATGGAGCTTATAGTTTTCTTAGGGGGGTTCATCAAGTGGAGTAGCTATAGTGTGATTGTATTAAATAACAACAATTTAAACAATAGCTCTCATTTGTTCCTACTCACTTTTTACACGCGCACACTTACATTACAATGTAATGTAATGTGATGGGGGGGGGGGCACCTCCTCCCCGGCTCTTTCCTGTCGTCTCCCTGAGCCTGTCCAGTTTAATGGGACAGCCAAAACCAGTAAGCGCTAACTTGATTCTCCTGGTCGCTCTCATTTAGCCAAGTCTCAGTGATCCCCATCAGGCAGCACTCTTTGATCTCTGGCCTTACTTTAACCAGGCTCTCCAGTTCGTCAGATATTGCGCCTTAAGGACTGCGCGTTGCAGATGAAGAGCAGGAGGGCAGAGGGGGCAGCACGGCGTCAGTCATCAAGACAGAGCTTTTTTACTCTACGCTTGATACCTCCCCTCCTACCTCTTTCTCCGCGATGGCCGTCTTGAGGTATTCTTCCCGGTCAGATATGGAGAGGCACAAAAATATCTCCCGGTATTGTGGTCGGTATCACACCCTCCGATTGAAAAACGTAGTGACAGGAGAAGCTCTCTGGCAAACAGCAGAGACGATGTTCATGCTGCTGAACAGCCATCCGCCCTGCAACGGTGCAGCAACCACACGTAATGATAAAAACAATTAAAAAGAATTTCAAAACAACCCAGATTCCACATCTCTGCTCTCCACGTCGTTATACACATGCACACGTTATACATATACACAAAACAACCAAAAGACGGTGCTTGCTGTAGTGGGTCACGCGGAGGAAGGCCCCGGAAGTGTGGATAAAGAACAAACATATCTATTGAAATGACTGCAACATAGGGTAGGCCATTTTTTTGCACAATAATGGTTAAACTGATTCACAATCAGGGATTGTGTGAGTGAAAAAAAAACACCCAGCATCAAACACTTTTTGTGTTTAGACACCTGAATCAGCCATGAACTATCAGGAACTGTGGAGACTGACACATGGAAATATATTAACAGCTATAATATATAACATTATATATTTATTCATCACATATTTCTAGTAATACAAAAATAGGGTGTCTAAACATCTTAGGGCAAATGGGGACAAGTGCTATTCTGTAGTTCTATAAATAAAACAACTGTGCTTCCAATACCATCAATCTCATTCAGTAAATACAACTCCTAAGTAAATAAACATACTTTTTATTGATTAGTCACTGATTGGCCATCACACTCGTAAACTGTGCAATTGGTTTAATGCTCAATGCTGCAAAAACTAAATCTGATGGAAATAATGTAGTCAGATGGATTACGTGAACGTTAAATATTGTAGTTAGTTTAACCACTATTACCACTTAAACATATTCTATTATATAAACATTTTGAAACAAATTTCCATGAATTTTCCAAAACACCCATCCCTGATTATTATTTTTTTTTTTATTACTGATCTGCATGATTCAGTTGGGTCATGATTTAAGGCTGAAATAACTGGAATTTAATCCAGCAGAATCACATCCCTCCACTATTATTTTGCTCAAAAATTATCATCACATTATTAATCATGAATATCTTCATTTAAAAAAAAAATCATTTACATTATTATAGAATTATTGCACTTTTATGTAAGCATCAATTTAAGAGAACGTCAAACTCATGTGCAGGGTTTACTTTACTGTTTCCTGATTTACACATTATAAAAACTGGCAAAACCTTATTGAGCTTCTCTCAAAAATCTAAAACTCGGAAATCCTAACATTAATTCCAATATTTTGTTTATAAGTAATGTTTACATTTTTCTATTAAAGCAAAAATAAGGCTTTGTATTGTAGCACAGAGTGCATTTAGTTAGAAACCACAATCCCAAAGCAAAATAGTTGTGATTAATGCTTGATTTATTATAGGTCACCCTTGAGAAGCTTGCCTCGTAGATTTGAGGCAAACTGCCCAAGTGGCCTTGTGAAGGAATGGCACTTACTGAATGACACTTTCATTTGAGCAGAAAATGTATCCTTTTAAGAGAAAAGCTCTAAATTGGAGGCATTCACCACTCGACTTGTGGAAAGCCAAGCATTAAAACTTTATAAATGGGTTATAAATGGGCAATATTGAAAATATCAAATTAAATACAAAGTTTTCAGGATAAATAATCAGTGGGCTGTTCTGCAAAACTGAGAAGCAGAAACCGTGACCATGATTAAAATATCATGATTAAAAATGTTTTGTTACAGATTTAAAGGGGTGGTTTCCTGCTTTTTTTCTTTGCATGTTTCAAACATGCAAAGAAAAACAAGTAAACCACTCCTTTAAGTCTAAAAACATTACACAAACAGTTTGTGTTTATGGGGTGCAATTTAACATGTATTCGTGGTTTTTCTTTAACAAGTCTTATTTTTCATAATTTTCACCTTTATTGTCAGCCTCTTTCTCCTTTGTCCTTTGAGACCGGGTTGGCTTTCCTGATTCTATGAAAACACTCCCTCAAAAACAGGCAGTGGGCTCAGATTGGTTAGTTTGGGCCGGTGTGTTGTGATTGGCTAAACTGTAGCTCACATTGTCCTGGATCCTTAACACCCATTACCTTTCCACGGGTGAAAACGCTTATACTGTCTATGGGCAGAAACGTGCATGAAATTGAAAATAACGTCATAAAGTATATTAAAAATACATTTACAACATTGAGTACTTATACAAAATTCAGGTCCATAATGTTTGTACGTGTTTGTCGTAGACACAAATAGCATAATTAGTAGCCTAGTGGCTATAAAGCCAGCACTGGCATTTGATAAAACTACAACACAAGGCTACGTCTGAAATTATACGTGCAAATGCATTTTGAAATGATTAAGTCTTAGCCTGCTACAGATTGTGTCCCAACAACTGCTGCCTCTGGTTTAAAAGTTGGATCTGCTTCATGTTTTAGTAACAGTTTCTTGTTGAATCCGGCATTGAATTCGTGTGGAGATTCTGGAAGCTGTCTTCCATAAATGTGCAGCACAGAGAGCTAGATGTACAATCGTAATTTTTAGGATCATAATCAAACATAAATTGTATCCATTATTTGCAGCCATTTGCTAAAATCATTTAAGCTCATTTTTTCCCTCATTATTGTACACACAGCATCCACATATTGACAGAAAAACACATAACTGTTGACATTTTGACATTTATTGAAAAAGAAAAACTGAAATATCACATGGTCCTAAGCAGGGCTTGACATTAACTTTTTTGCTCACTAGCCAATTTGGCTAGTGGTTTTCCAAAATTACTAGCCACGCAGCACTTTTACTAGCCACATTTTTGTTGTTGGAAAATTACGTTTATATGATTAAAGTTGACAAAGGGGCTTAAAACGTGCTAAAATTTACTAATATTATCCTTAGCTCTGGTAAGGTTGTAAAGCTTCTTTTTTGAAAACATGTTGTCTATTAAGATACACATAAAATAGCTTCTTACATAAAATAAAATTGCTGCATGTTTTTTTTTATTATTTTTTTTTAACAGCAGTAAATACTGTAATACAGAGTAGAACAATTATCTGCATTAGAAACAATGAGCCAAAGAATAAATTATTTTTCTAAGAAAAAATCCACAATTAAGGCAACAGGATTACAACTTCATATAGGCCTAATTGACAGTTTTGGGACTTTGAATTGTTTGTTTTGCATTAGCATTTCCTCAGAGCTCTAACTTAATAATTATCATCAACTGGAGATATGTCCACCTGAAACAAGTATAGGCCTATAGGTCTTTATTTTCCAGATTATTCCCAAACGCATCTCCTGCTTTCTTTCATGGCATGATTCATTTTATTAAAACATAAAATTAACTCTGGAAAGATAGTTGTGATATGACGTGGCATAAGGGCAGCCTGCTAGTAGGCTAACACCATGTCCCTTAATCACGAAGATATTTTTTTCTTTATATCGGCCACGCACACTCACGAACTGACTGAACGCTGTGTTAATGTGTGTGTGCACCAGTCGCGTGTGATGATCGTTTGACAAAAGTCTGGATGTCATATTTGGCGCGCGCACCCTCGCGCAGCGGCACTGCAGGAGAGCGTGAGACGCGCCTATGTTCTGGATTCTCCTGCTATTAAAAAAGATCGCTATATCATCACATTAAGTTGATAATTAAGCGCAGACTAAAACAGCCCTTAGTCCGACGGTCAGCCCGCAAGTTTAATCTTCTCTAATTGCAATTCATTTGTAATGTCAGATGTCTTTTGACAAGACTAGATTTTTCAACACGCAAAGTGGCTAGTGGAGTGACTGTGTTACCCGGACCACGTGCTGAAATCCACCTGCATTTGGCGGGTTGGCGGGTGTTAATGTCAAGCCCTGGTTCAAGTATTCAGACCCTTTGCTCAGTATTTAGTAGAAGCACCCTTTTGATCTAATACAGCCATGAGTCTTTTTGGGAAAGATGCAACAAGTTTTTCACATCTGGATTTGGGTATCCTCTGCCATTCCTCCTTGCAGATCCTCTCCAGTTCTGTCAGGTTGGATGGTAAACGTTGGTGGACAGCCATTTTCAGGTCTCTCCAGAGATGCTCAATTGGGTTTAAGTCAGGGCTCTGGCTGGGCCATTCAAGAACAGCCACGGAGTTGTTGTGAAGCCACTCCTTCGTTATTTTAGCGGTGTGCTTAGGGTCATTGTCTTGTTGGAAGGTGAACCTTCGGCCCAGTCTGAGGTCCAGAGCACTCTGGAAAAGGTTTTCGTCCAGGATATCCCTGTACTTGGCCGCATTCATCTTTCCCTCGATTGCAACCAGTCGTCCTGTCCCTGCAGCTGAAAAACACCCCCACAGCATGATGCTGCCACCACCATGCTTCACTGTTGAGACTGTATTGGACAGGTGATGAGCAGTGCCTGGTTTTCTCCACACATACCGCTTAGAATTAAGGCCAAAAAGTTCTATCTTGGTCTCATCAGACCAGAGGATCTTATTTATCACCATCTTGGAGTCCTTCAGGTGTTTTTTAGCAAACTCCATGCAGGCTTTCATGTGTCTTGCACTGAGGAGAGGCTTCCGTCGGGCCACTCTGCCATAAAGCCCAGACTGGTGGATTGCTGCAGTGATGGTTGACTTACTACAACTTTCTCCCATCTCCCGACTGCATCTCTGGAGCTCAGCCACAGTGATCTTTGGGTTCTTCTTTACCTCTCTCACCAAGGCTCTTCTCCCCCGATAGCTCAGTTTGGCCGGACGGCCAGCTCTAGGAAGGGTTCTGGTCGTCCCAAATGTCTTCCATTTAAGGATTATGGAGGCCACTGTGCTCTTAGGAACCTTAAGTGCAGCAGAATTTTTTTGTAACCTTGGCCAGATCTGTGCCTTGCCACAATTCTGTCTCTGAGCTCTTCAGGCAGTTCCTTTGACCTCATGATTCTCATTTGCTCTGACATGCACTGTGAGCTGTAAGGTCTTATATAGACAGGTGTGTGGCTTTCCTAATCAAGTCCAATCAGTATAATCAAACACAGCTGGACTCAAATGAAGGTGTAGAACCATCTCAAGGATGGTCAGAAGAAATATGCTGCGTCCGAAATCTCCACTCAATGCACTTACTCCCTAACCCCTATGTTGGGGTTAGTAGAGCAGAGCACTATATAGTGAGCTCACCAGCATAACAGAATCCACTTCGGACACTACTCGATCGTCTCTCGGCGCCGTTGCATGACATCATCTGTCAGCTGGTACCGAGCCGGCTCTTGGGCCAAATAAGATTTTAAAAATAAATACATTACATTATATTGAGCTTATTTCCAAAATTTAAAAACTAGAAAGTGATTTCTGGCCGCTTTTGTTATAATGCGCTACTCCACATATGATTATAACTTATTTTACGAATGAGCGCAATGCATGATGGTATGTAGGGCTTAGGTTAGTGACCATCGGTTGTTCACTACTTTTCAAAATGCATTCTGGGATTCATTGAGTGGACTATATAGGGTATAATAATCGTCACTATACATTTCGGACAGCACTACGAATAAGACTCACTGCATATAGTCCACTATATAGTGAGTAATGGCAGATTTGGACGCAGCATTAGACAGCACCTGAGTTAAATATATAGTGTCACAGCAAAGGGTCTTGAATACCTTGGGACCATGTGATACTTCAGTTTTTCTTTTTTAATAAATGTGCAAAAATGTACAACAATTTTGGTGTTTTTCTGTCAATATGGGATGCTGTGTGCTACAATAATGAGGGAAAAACAAACTTAAGTGATTTCAGCAAATGGCTGCCAAATAACACAAGAGTTGAAACATTAAGGGGGTCTGAATACTTTCCATACCCACTTAAGTCCATGCCCCTTTTTTGCATTTTCCAGAGGGAGGGTTGATGCAAATGTATGGTTAGTGACGTCTAAAACCCAGCTGTAGTCCCCAATTGAGTCGTTTTTGTTGACATTAAACTTCTTGATTTTTAAAAGACAATATCTCTTGCTTACACTTGAACTTTCAGCGCGCTAACTTTGCAGATACAGTCTGCAATTTGCTTTCAAAACAACAATTGTGGCTGTTCATGTTTATGTCTAGGATTGTAGTTGATCTTTAACATTATAGTATAGTGAACAATATGCAGTGCTGCTGTTATAACAACATTTCTCTGCACTGTGATGGGGATTGATTTTTTTTATTTATTTGTAAATTGACTGTGAAATAAAGTTTAAAAATATATTTGTAAAATAACTCTCTACACATGCGTGTGTAATAAATCGGTTCACATACATGTTCGAGAAGGTTATCTGTTTGGGTGATCAGTGTAAGATGGAGGTCTCTTAAAAAGTATGTTGGGAAATGAAGGAGGAAGTTCCAGTACTATGTCTTTGTGAGGTTTCTATGGCTTCTATAGTATTTGAGTCTATTCAGCACATGCCACC
>JAQIUQ010007581.1:0-14374 GCA_030378365.1 Hybognathus amarus | reverse complement strand
GGGATGTACTTGGTTCAGTTACGTCTTGCTAGTTTGCGTGGGGATTTTTGATATCTCGAACGGTTTGGCCGTGGCGAGGAAACGAAACTATGGCGAGAAACGTGAAACAGGAAGTGTGTCATAACTTCAGCATACATTAACTGATCTGGATGAAACTTCAGCAGTGCGTTCGCTGTAAGAGGACGATCACATGGATGTGACTATTGTGAGTCAAAGTTATAGCGCCACCAACTGGCAGCAGGAAGTGTGTCACTTTCAAAATGCTTTGAAATCACCCTCTTATTTTTACCCGATTTGCTTCAAACTTCATCTGTATAATGTAAATACACGGCAGATGAAGACCTATGAATGGATTCTTGATATCTTTGAAACTGTTGCCGTGGCGACGCATCAAACTTTACCATTCTTTTAGGATGCATTCTTTTAGGGATTCGAACATTTGTCCATAAATCAAACACACGTGCATGGATTAATATGAAACTCGGTACACTCATAGATCACATCAGGCCAAACAACTTCGTGCTCTAAGTTTTACGACAGTTCGAACGGAAGTCGGGAATTATGTTTTTTTTTTTTAAATAAATGTCCTAGAAAAACATCAAATTACAACCCATGCTGTTACCAATCACCACCAAACTCGATATGCATGAAGTCAAGACATTGAGGATGCTAAATTCCGGACGGATTTGTGATATCTCGAACGGTTTGGCCGTGGCGGATTTTTTTGACTAAAAAAGGACACATAAAGTGTGTTATAACTTGGTTAGTTTTACTGACAGTTACAAAACTTGCCGTGTATATTGTTCTATTCAAGCCAAACAACTTTCTAATTAACAATAATAAGCTCAAACCAACAGAAAGTCAGATATTGTAGTTTGAATATGATCATGCTCTCTCTAAGCCTTGGTCTGTCTCTTTGCCTGTGTGTGTGTGTGTGTGTGTGTGTGTGTAGGGGGAGGGGGCTTAATCATTTCACTGTGTGTCTGGCCTGCTAAAGTAAATACATTTCTTAAGCCTGGTATTTTTTAAATAAGTTTTTATTTTTATTTTTTTATAAGTAAAGGCATATAACCTGTTTAATTGTAGTGCATTGACAATAGTTTTATATAATTAGTGTATTAATTAAATTAACTTGGTCCATAAATCAAAAAAGTAAGTAAATAAATCAAAAAGGAAGTGTGTTAAAACTTCTGCATACATTAACTGATCTTGATGAAACTTCAGCAGTGTGTTCGTTGTAAGAGGCCGATCACATGGATGTGACTATTGTGAGTCAAATATATAGCGCCACCAACTGGCAGCAGAAAGTGTTTCACTTTCAAAATGCTTTGAAATCACACTCTTACTTTTACCCGATTTGCTTCAAACTTCATCTGTATAATGTAAACACACGCCAGATGAAGAGCTGTGAAAGCATTATTCAATATCTAAGATAATGTTGCCATAGCAACGCATCAAACTTTAACATTCCTTTTTTTTGATGATTTTGAGTCTCTTAGCGGCTTTTGGGGCCCTTAATGGGTTTGAAAACTCTTGAAACTTTGCACACAGGTCAGATCCCACAGCCATCAGAGCCGGGCTGAAGATGGTACCCGGGTGTGGCAAGGGGGCTAGACAGCGCCCCCTGGAACGGGGTCCAAAAACTTGGTCCATAAATCAAACACGCTTGCATGTAATAATATGAAACTCAGTACACATGTTGATCTCATCGTTTCATATATTCATATATTCTCCTCAAGCCGGACAACTTTCTAATTTACACTCATGAGCTAGGACCCACAGAAAGTCAGATATTTTGGTTTGAAAATGTTGAGTGTCTCTCTGAGCCTACACTTCTGTATGGCAAGCCCTTTTAACATTTAAAAGCTAAGTTTGACTATTCGTAATTAACATTGTAGATATCAACAACGTCTTTCTAGTCGTAATTACATTTTGGATAGTTTGTATTATCATTTAAGATATCTGTAACGTAATTGTGACTAGTCGAAACGACAGATAGAGTATGGCAAGCCGTTTTAACATTTAATCATTTTAACCTACTAGTCTCTATTTTCATGCTACTAGTACTTATTTTTAGATACTAGTATCTATTCCATTAAGTACTAGTACTTATTCATTAGCTACTAGTGCTTATTCTTTAGATACTAGTGCCTTTTCTTTAGATACTAGTGTTTATTCTTTAGGTACTAGTACCTTTTTAAAGATACTAGTACTTATTCATTAGACACTAGTCCTTATTTATTAGATACTAGTACTTATTCATTAGATGCTAGTCCTTATTCATTACATACCAATGCTTATTAATTAGTTACTAGTACTTATTCATTAGATACTAGTACCTATTAAATAGATACTAGTACTTATTCATTAGACACTAGTACTTATTTCAATGGTGACTAGTAACTATTCTTTTGTTACTAGTCACATTTTTTCCATTGACTTCTATGGTGATCTGTCATTCAGATATCAACTATTCAGTTCTGACTAGTATGTTAGTATGTATTCCAATTGTGGAATACATACTAGTATGTATTCCAAAGCAGGGGTTACGTTTTTGCACGTCGTGCAGAATAACCCTAAAGGCACCAAGGTGGCGGTGCCACCGGCTTTATATATATATATATATATATATATATATATATATATATATATATAAATATAGCTGCGAGCAGCGATGGAGGGCCAAAGCCGGCGGTCCGCCATCCCGGTGCCTTTAGGCACCGGGGTTGCGGTGCCACCGGCTTGGGCCCGCAATCGCTGCTCGCAGCTATATTTATATTTTATTTCTTTATTTTTTAATTATTTTTTTTCTAGCGACTATTCGGGCACTTTTGGGGCCCTTAACATGCTCGAAAACTCTTGAAACTTTGCACACGGGTCAGAACCCGCGGCCATCAGAGCCGGGCTGAAGCTGGTACCCGGGCGTGGCAGGGCGGCTCGTCAGCGCCCCCTGGAACGGGGTCCGAACACCTGGTCCATAACTCAAACACACTTGCATGTAATAATATGAAACTCGGTACACATGTCGATAGCAGAATTTCATCTATACCTCGCGTTCTTACTTTTACCCCAGCCCAACAGGAAGTCGGCTATTGAGGTTTTTTTGTAAAACACACGCAATGAACTTTTAAATACTCCTCCTAGAGCTCTGATCCAAATTCGACGAAACTCGGTCAGCGTGAAGTCAAGACATTGAGGATGAAAGTTTGCGTGGGGATTTTTGATATCTCGAACGGTTTGGCCGTGGCGAGGAAACGAAACTATGGCGAGAAACGTGAAACAGGAAGTGTGTCATAACTTCAGCATACATTAACTGATCTGGATGAAACTTCAGCAGTGCGTTCGCTGTAAGAGGACGATCACATGGATGTGACTATTGTGAGTCAAAGTTATAGCGCCACCAACTGGCAGCAGGAAGTGTGTCACTTTCAAAATGCTTTGAAATCACCCTCTTATTTTTACCCGATTTGCTTCAAACTTCATCTGTATAATGTAAATACACGGCAGATGAAGACCTATGAATGGATTCTTGATATCTTTGAAACTGTTGCCGTGGCGACGCATCAAACTTTACCATTCTTTTAGGATGCATTCTTTTAGGGATTCGAACATTTGTCCATAAATCAAACACACGTGCATGGATTAATATGAAACTCGGTACACTCATAGATCACATCAGGCCAAACAACTTTCGTGCTCTAAGTTTTACGACAGTTCAAACGGAAGTCGGGAATTATGTTTTTTTTTTTAAATAAATGTCCTAGAAAAACATCAAATTACAACCCATGCTGTTACCAATCACCACCAAACTCGGTGTGCATGAAGTCAAGACATTGAGGATGCTAAATTCCGGACGGATTTGTGATATCTCGAACGGTTTGGCCGTGGCGGATTTTTTTGACTAAAAAAGGACACATAAAGTGTGTTATAACTTGGTTAGTTTTACTGACAGTTACAAAACTTGCCGTGTATATTGTTCTATTCAAGCCAAACAACTTTCTAATTAACAATAATAAGCTCAAACCCACAGAAAGTCAGATATTGTAGTTTGAATATGATCATGCTCTCTCTGAGCCTAGGCCTGTCTTTGCCTGTCACACAGTCTGTGTGTGTGTGTGTGATTTTGAGTCTCTTGACACACAGTCTGTGTGTGTGTGTGTGTGTGTGTGTGTGTAGGGGGAGGGGGCTTAACCATTTCACTTGTGTCTGGCCTGGCTAAAGTAAATACATTTCTTAAGCCTGGTATTTTTTAAATAAGTTTTTATTTTTATTTTTTTATAAGTAAAGGCATATAACCCGTTTAATTGTAGTGCATTGACAATAGTTTTATATAATTAGTGTATTAATTAAATTAACTTGGTCCATAAATCAAAAAAGTAAGTAAATAAATCAAAAAGGAAGTGTGTTAAAACTTCTGCATACATTAACTGATCTTGATGAAACTTCAGCAGTGTGTTCGTTGTAAGAGGCCGATCACATGGATGTGACTATTGTGAGTCAAATATATAGCGCCACCAACTGGCAGCAGAAAGTGTTTCACTTTCAAAATGCTTTGAAATCACACTCTTACTTTTACCCGATTTGCTTCAAACTTCATCTGTATAATGTAAACACACGCCAGATGAAGAGCTGTGAAAGCATTATTCAATATCTAAGATAATGTTGCCATAGCAACGCATCAAACTTTAACATTCCTTTTTTTTGATGATTTTGAGTCTCTTAGCGGCTTTTGGGGCCCTTAATGGGTTTGAAAACTCTTGAAACTTTGCACACAGGTCAGATCCCACAGCCATCAGAGCCGGGCTGAAGATGGTACCCGGGTGTGGCAAGGGGGCTAGACAGCGCCCCCTGGAACGGGGTCCAAAAACTTGGTCCATAAATCAAACACGCTTGCATGTAATAATATGAAACTCAGTACACATGTTGATCTCATCGTTTCATATATTCATATATTCTCCTCAAGCCGGACAACTTTCTAATTTACACTCATGAGCTAGGACCCACAGAAAGTCAGATATTTTGGTTTGAAAATGTTGAGTGTCTCTCTGAGCCTACACTTCTGTATGGCAAGCCCTTTTAACATTTAAAAGCTAAGTTTGACTATTCGTAATTAACATTGTAGATATCAACAACGTCTTTCTAGTCGTAATTACATTTTGGATAGTTTGTATTATCATTTAAGATATCTGTAACGTAATTGTGACTAGTCGAAACGACAGATAGAGTATGGCAAGCCGTTTTAACATTTAATCATTTTAACCTACTAGTCTCTATTTTCATGCTACTAGTACTTATTTTTTAGATACTAGTATCTATTCCATTAAGTACTAGTACTTATTCATTAGCTACTAGTGCTTATTCTTTAGATACTAGTGCCTTTTCTTTAGATACTAGTGTTTATTCTTTAGGTACTAGTACCTTTTTAAAGATACTAGTACTTATTCATTAGACACTAGTCCTTATTTATTAGATACTAGTACTTATTCATTAGATGCTAGTCCTTATTCATTACATACCAATGCTTATTAATTAGTTACTAGTACTTATTCATTAGATACTAGTACCTATTAAATAGATACTAGTACTTATTCATTAGACACTAGTACTTATTTCAATGGTGACTAGTAACTATTCTTTTGTTACTACTAGTCACATTTTTTCCATTGACTTCTATGGTGATCTGTCATTCAGATATCAACTATTCAGTTCTGACTAGTATGTTAGTATGTATTCCAATTGTGGAATACATACTAGTATGTATTCCAAAGCAGGGGTTACGTTTTTGCACGTCGTGCAGAATAACCCTAAAGGCACCAAGGTGGCGGTGCCACCGGCTTTATATATATATATATATATATATATATATATATATATATATATAAATATAATATAGCTGCGAGCAGCGATGGAGGGCCAAAGCCGGCGGTACCGCCATCCCGGTGCCTTTAGGCACCGGGGTTGCGGTGCCACCGGCTTGGGCCCGCAATCGCTGCTCGCAGCTATATTTTTATTTTTTTATTTTTTTTTCTAGCGACTATTCGGGCACTTTTGGGGCCCTTAACATGCTCGAAAACTCTTGAAACTTTGCACACGGGTCAGAACCCGCGGCCATCAGAGCCGGGCTGAAGCTGGTACCCGGGCGTGGCAGGGCGGCTCGTCAGCGCCCCCTGGAACGGGGTCCGAACACTTGGTCCATAACTCAAACACACTTGCATGTAATAATATGAAACTCGGTACACATGTCGATAGCATCATTTCATCTATACCTCACGTTCTTACTTTTTACCCCAGCCCAACAGGAAGTCGGCTATTGAGGTTTGTTTGTAAAACACACGCAATGAACTTTTAAATACTCCTCCTAGAGCTCTGATCCAAATTCGACGAAACTCGGTCAGCGTGAAGTCAAGACATTGAGGATGAAAGTTTGCGTGGGGATTTTTGATATCTCGAACGGTTTGGCCGTGGCGAGGAAACGAAACTATGGCGAGAAACGTGAAACAGGAAGTGTGTCATAACTTCAGCATACATTAACTGATCTGGATGAAACTTCAGCAGTGCGTTCGCTGTAAGAGGACGATCACATGGATGTGACTATTGTGAGTCAAAGTTATAGCGCCACCAACTGGCAGCAGGAAGTGTGTCACTTTCAAAATGCTTTGAAATCACCCTCTTATTTTTACCCGATTTGCTTCAAACTTCATCTGTATAATGTAAATACACGGCAGATGAAGACCTATGAATGGATTCTTGATATCTTTGAAAGTGTTGCCGTGGCAACGCATCAAACTTTACCATTCTTTTAGGATGCATTCTTTTAGGGATTCGAACATTTGTCCATAAATCAAACACACGTGCATGGATTAATATGAAACTCGGTACACTCATAGATCACATCAGGCCAAACAACTTTCGTGCTCTAAGTTTTACGACAGTTCAAACGGAAGTCGGGAATTATGTTTTTTTTTTAAATAAATGTCCTAGAAAAACATCAAATTACAACCCATGCTGTTACCAATCACCACCAAACTCGGTGTGCATGAAGTCAAGACATTGAGGATGCTAAATTCCGGACGGATTTTTGATATCTCGAACGGTTTGGCCGTGGCGAGGAAATGAATGTTATGAGTCAAAAAAGGACACATAAAGTGTTAGTACATAAACTTGGTTAGTTTTACTGACAGTTACAAAACTTGCCGTGTATATTGTTCTATTCAAGCCAAACAACTTTCTAATTAACAATAATAAGCTCAAACCAACAGAAAGTCAGATATTGTAGTTTATAAGTGGATTTTGTCTCAGAGAGAGACAGAGAGAGATCTCCCAGCGTGTGTGTGTGTGTGTGTGTCTGTGTGGGGAGGGTGGGGGCTGGTGTCTCTGTTTATGTGTGTGTGTGTGTGTGTGTGTGTGTGTGTGTGTGGGTGTGTGTGTGTGTGTGTGTGTGTGTGTGTGTGTGTGTGTGTGTGTGTGTGTGTGTGTGTGTGTGTGTGTGTGTGTGTGTGTGTGTGTGTGTGTGTGTGTGTGTGGCTGGCTATATAGCCAGCCACACACACATGGGAGATCACACACACTTGGGAGATCAAGTAGAATTTCCATAACTCTGTGTGTTAAACTAATAATCACTCTTGTGTTTTAAACACAATCTACTTAATACAGACAACTTCATTATAAAGATAAACAACAATTCCAAAAAATATATTATCATAATCTATGACAAAAAATGCTATTATAAACTAGATTAGTGGATAATACACATTGCTCTTTATATTGTTCTAAAATACATTAATGAAAAACAAGATACCAAAAATCAAAAAGATAAATTATTTTAGATATAGTCATGGCTATTATAAAATTGAGACGTGTTTTAAATGTATAGTGCCGATGTTTAATGAGGTAGCAACATATGATAGATAGGAAAGAACAAGAAAGGTAATTAATAATCTGTCATTGCGTCACTGCATTATGATATGAAAGGCTCAGTACAGTGCGGCACAAAGTGCTTATGCGCATCCTGAGCGGAGAATGATGCGCTTGAAGCCACGTGGAGTTACAGCGCGCAGCGTGTCCAGTCCGCATTGAAAGGTTCAAAGCACAAAGGAAATACATATTGATGGACAGTGGATTATACATTGTCTATCTATGCAATAGTTTATTGAGCCTTTTCTTTTAACAGTTTTAAATTTCAGTTACTGTGCGTGTGAAGAACAATTATAGAGCTCTGACTCTACTCTAGTGTTGTGATCACCCGGTAGAAAGTAACACGATTAAGTTACAGCAATAAAGTCCAGAAAGATAGAGTTTCTTTATTCAAAACCATAGACCTTTATCTACAGATCAAGTATAATAGTATTAACATTGAATCATCTTGAAGATAGTTTCATCATTGACTAACCGAACACGACGGGCTGTTTGTGTGCCTTTTGTGGGGCTTAACAATAACATAGAATAGTATACGCACAATGCAGGATTTGAATCAGCCTCGTCTGATCGATACCCGATCCGGCAAAATTGGCAATATCTGAGCCGATACTGATCCTGAGTATCGGATATCGGATCGGCGTAACCCTAACTACTAAAATGTAAACACAAGTAGATGTAGACCTGGATGTACACCTGACCTTTCAGAAGGCTGCTCACGCATACTTTGTGATTGATTTGTGCCCTTGATGCGCACTTTTGCCGAGCCCTCACTGATGCAAGCTCTTCAGCACACTTCTTTTCGACAGTCAAAGCGGGAGTTACGTTTGTGCACAATAACCCTAAAGGCACCAGGGTGGCGGTGCCACCGGCTATATATATATATATATATATATATATATATATATATAGCTGCGAGCAGCGAATGAAGGGCCAAAGGCGGCGGTACCGCCACCCCGGTGCCTTTAGGTAACTAAAGGCACCGGGGTTGCGGTGCCACCGGCTTGGGCCCGCAATCGCTGCTCGCAGCTATATTTATATATATATATATTTTAAATGAAGCTCTAAAATATATATTTTTTTTTTTTGTAAATTATTTTAAATTTACTGCTAATAAAAATGTACTAATAATTTTACCATTTGCAGGTAAAAAAAACACCTGATCACAAAAGACTGTATTTCTACAATGTCTAAATTTCAATGATGACATTCTCGTTCAAATATCTTTTATCTCAAATATCTCAAATATCCCCCTTTTCTTTCTTTTTTTTCTGGAAATAACAATGACTAGTTGTAATGTGTATAAACAAGAAGTCAGAACTGTCTTTCTCTTCATATGGTCAGTATGAGGTGTGTAAAGTCTGTGGTGGTTTACCTTCCAGGACAGATTTCAGTATTACACTCCACTACCTCTGAAGGTCTGGGCACAGACTGACAAGATGACTCGCCCACCACCAAATCCCTGTCTCCTCCCTCCACCCTCTGGGAACAGTACAGGACTCTCTTTGCTAAACCACCTCCACAAGACACACTGCACGGTCCCTGTATGTAGCGCCAACTGATAGAGAAAGACAGTGCTCATCATGTGTGTAAAAGAATGTATAAAAGAAAGTCTAGCTAACCAAAAGTAGAGTTCAAGCAATGCTTACACATTAGGACATTTTGATGGGCTACATGGTTGGGTGTACAGCTCTGGTTTACTGGTTCGATCACAAAGGAACTCTGGGACTTCTCAGACGGGATTGATGATCCACACAGGAGAACCAAACCTGCTGAGATCCTGTGTAAATAAGTAAGTATGCACAATTATGCACACAGAATCACAAATGAGTTTTGTCCTAATGTCAGCATGTGCATTGAGTTGTCTCCTTTACCGTTGCCACAGGTTTTGGAGCACTGGCCAATCACAGGACTCCAAACATAAACTGGAACCATTGTGGAACGGGGCATTACACGGGAATCTGTACGGGTCAGCTCGGTCTTAAATACATTTTCAGAACAAAGCACATATCATGTTCAATATACACAGGTTGGTAAGATGTTTGTTTTGTTTGTTAAAAGTCTCTTATGCTCATCAAATCCATAAATACTTAATTTAAAAAATTCAGTAAAAAGAGTAATATTGTGAGGTATTAAAATAACTGTTTTCTGTTTTAATATATTTTAAAATGTAATTTATTTCTGTGATGGCAATTTTCAGAATTATTACTCCAGTCTTCAGTGTCACATGATCCTTCTGAAATCATTCTAATATGCTGATTTGCTGCTCAAGAAACATTTCTTATTAATATCACTGTTGAAAACAGATGTGCTGCTTAATATTTTTGTGAAAACGTTGATATGTTTTTTTTCAAGAATTTTGGATAAATGGAAAGTTTAAAAGAACAGCATTTATTTAAAATATAAATCGTTTGTGACATAAATGTCTAGTAGTTTAGAAGTGTAAATATGATATAATATTCAATCAGTATTTGTATACATTTTATTTACTAGATATTGTTATACAAAACTTAGTTCTAATCTGATTGGTTAAGTGGAGTTTCAAGTGATATTTAGAATAAAAGAGAGATGTTTCATTGTTTGGAATGTAACTTGTTTGGATGCGGAGCAGATTTGTGTCATTTTGTCAGGAGATAAGACTGCATGTTTTATCTCTCTCACCATATTGTGAAGAGCAGGACATAGAAAATGTGAAATGTACTGTAGTGTAGACTGACTACAGAACACCTTGAGCAAATTGCTGCTGCTCCACTCACTGCTGTTGCAGTCCATGTGTTGCTTGGTGACATGCAAAGCTTAATGCTTTGACTTCTTTTAAAACAATGTTTCTTGCCAAAGAAAATTATACAAACTAATTGGCCATTTATTTTACACATAAGTTAACTTGATATTGACAAATCACTTAGGATATTGATAATATTGACTTAACTAAATAAATAACTGCAGTATCACTTGCAATCATGCTGATATTCAGTACAGCAGTACTTGTTTGTGTAATAATGCTTAATCATAACTTGATGTCAAACAATACAAGCTAACGCTAAATTTATTTTGTAACACAGTACCTCTTTTTGGCTATCCCAGCCGACAGGACAAACGTCCACCACACAGGGAACGTGTTCTGGGGGTTTGGGTTCAGAACACAAATTTTGGTCAACCTCAGATTCAGATCCATGATGGGAGCAGACACACAACACCGTTCTCTGGGCCTCCCCGGGTCCACACACAGCCGAGCACTCACCAGGCTCAGACACCTGCCATCTACAACACACACACATACATATGAATGATACACACGAACTGCCAGAATGACTCAGTACAAACTATTGTAAACATTGTCATTACATCACATCACATGTAAAGATGAACATTAAATTGTATTTTTGATATACTATTATGCATATTTCAATACCATTTTGATTAAGTTTTGGTTTTTAGGTTTTTTTTAGGGTTTTTTTAGTTATTTTACGTCTTCAACTTTTTGTTTTTGTTTTTATTCTTCAGTTAATGTTTATTTATTTCAAATAATGAAAATGTTTTTTTTGTGGTTTAGTTTTAGCCAACTAATAACTTTGCCCAATACTGCCTTAAAACATTTTCTTTTCTCATATTGAAGGATTTCTCTGTGGATTACAATTCAATTTTTGTAATCTCTGTAATCTGACTTGCTCTAAACTTTAATTTGCTAATTTATTTCAGTCTTACACACTTTGGCACATTTACCTGGCAGGACAGATTTGGGAGTTGCAGGTTTCAGTTGTTGGTGGTTTAGAGTCAAGCGTACAGTCAGAGTCAGGCAGCTCCACTTTCACCGTACCCTGTTTCTGAAAACACGTCACAGAGCGAACTCGCTCTCCCACTCCACAGGGGGCACTGCAGGGTCCAAACTCACCTAACTCCCAGCTACAACAGATACACAAATTAAACTCCTGTATTCAAAAACCCTGTCCAAAATTAAAATAAAATAAAAATAAAAACTTTCAGCCCTTGCGTTTGTCCTTCAAGTTCACATTTATAAAAAAAAACTTAACAGCAAATGTAGACTTTTTATCTTACTAAGAGGACTTATATATTACTAAGATTAGGTTTTATATAGACCTTATGCACCAGAGAAACGTGGGCGCCGTCATCTTTAGAATATTGTCTTTGAACTTCCGGTTTCCGGTCGCTCTGTATATTTCTATGGCATCGCTGTCGAGGAATAATTAGCTGGTGAAGTGGATTTACTTATTGTAGAGTTAACAAAAGTTATCATGAGCATTGTAATGTCTATCATAAGCATTGTAAAGCAGATGTCTTAACAAATGTCGACCGGGAAATTTTTTACGAGCAGTTCATTCATAACTATGCAAGATCGCTGTCAAAATACAGACCGGAAGGCAAAAGACAACGAGCGCAGCTCTGAAAAGGGGTGGGGCTACATGAGGTCTATAGACGCTTTCATCAGACGCGTTGCCATGGTGATGAGCTGGCCCAAAGTTAACTTCCGTTCTGTTAGTTTATACTGTTTATTGGATAATACGGCATTGACTGTATTAGATACTATATTAAAATAGCTAGGTTTATCCGAGTATCCGGTACAGTGTTTCCCATGCATTTATTAGTGGCAGCCCAACTCATTATCAGCGCTGACCGCCACATATTGATTTCCGTGTTTTTTACAATTTAAGGAAAAGTTGTATTTGACTGCAGAGTTGCGGGTAGCGCATACTCGCAAGCTCTCTCTCTCTCTCTCTCTCTCTCTCTCTCTCTCTCTCTCTCTCTCTCTCTCTCTCTCTCTCTCTCTCTCTCTCTCTCTCTCTCTCTCTCTCTCTCTCTCTCTCTCTCACACAAATACATTAACAGCGGAGCAGAATGTATCATAACGCTGCACAGATCCATCCAACATCCTGTCATGTGGAGACCCGCCTTAAAAAAAGGTTAGCAAGCATGTAAGAAGCTAATAAGGAGAGATATGTTCACCTAATAAAGCCTCGTCGCCGCGCTCCGCTCGCCACAGTTTTTAACACTGCGGTAAATCAGACACGTCGGTAGAAAAACATCTTGTCTCCTATTTTTGTTCAACGGGTCTGGTAGTGTCACATTTCAGTTTGGCCAGGTAACATTTATTTTCTTTGACTGTCAAGAAATACCAGCTACTATGGTTATTTACTTGTTATGGATTGTCTGCGCAAGTTTGCCGGAAGTTAAGTTTGGGCCAGTTTTATGCACATGCGCAGTACCGTGTGTTTATGTTGTCACTGCTGAAAGCGTCTATAGTATCTCCCAGTTACTCTCTCCCTTGGTTTCACAGACAAGGCTTTAAGCCTAGTGCCTAAAATGAGTGTTTGAGCTGTTGTAACTGAAAGCAACTTGCACTTAGACATGCTATTGTTTTGTCTCAAGATGCACACCAGTAATGTTTATTTTTCAGTAGGGCATGTTTATAAAAGTGTTATAGAAATGTTCTCATTGAACTAAGGCCTAATCCTGGCTTAATCTAAGCCCTGTTTGTAAAACAGGCCTTTATTATGTACAGGAATGGACCAGATGTGAATTTAGACAGGTTTTGTTTTCAGACAGTTGAATATAACTTTCAATAAAGTCTAGTATAAATGTTACTGATGCTCGTCAACAACAGCTGTCACAGTTGCTAGGCAACAAGAGCAATCTTCTGTAGGATAGACCGTCCCATTTAACAACACTCGGTATGACCTTTGCGGCCTTCGAACGATGCAGCCTCTAAAATTGGGACACAGCTGAAGTCTACATCAAGTGGTTCATGTTCAGAGTGGTTTCCTTTTTGCTTTTTTGCCAAGATAAATGAAAACAATTCTTTGAAATTTGTATGAAATTTCCTGGTATGTTTGAATCGCCACTTGGCAAATGGCAAAACTATGAACCTGAAAACTGAAACGCACCTGGGTGGGCAGTTTGGCAGAAAGCAGGGCTGCAGCAGATCTGGTGTTTGAGGGGATGAACAGAGCATATCTTCCAGGTGCTCGAATGTGACCACATCTACACAGTGCTGACTGATTTTCTGGATGCCTTCAAAAGAAAGACCAATGAGTTCAAATAGAAACGTCTCGGTTACGTATGTAACCCTCGTTCCCTGAGTAGGGAACGGAGACGTCACGTCGGATGACGGAGATGGGGTTTCGCATAGAAAGTATCTCCGCCCCACCTCGTGTGTATGAAAGGAGGAAGCGGACGCAACCGCAGTATGTCTTCGCTGTAGAGATGCGAGGATGGGCTATTATTTTCATCCGCGACCGCATCACAAAACTCATCATCCGTCCGCCATCCATCCGCATCAACTTTTTTGACCAATTTTCGAAACCGCACCCGCCCACCATCCGCTGATTGGGCGATGTGGGTACACGATCCGTTCCACCTGCATGATCCGTTCTACGCATGCGCAGTAAACGCAGTAGAAAACGCGCATGCGCAAATGATAATTCTGTTTTGCGACGCTACTTTT